>JAJOOB010006604.1:0-88603 GCA_029582485.1 Solanum tarapatanum | reverse complement strand
TGGAGTCATGTTGTCTGCGAGTACGAGGTAAACTTGTGATGAAGTCCATGTTGATCACTTCCCACTTCCAAATAGGAATGTCAATCTCTTGAGTCATACCTCCTGGTTTTTGATGTTCTACCTTGACTTGCTGGCAATTGGGGCACTTAGCCACAAAGTCTGCTATATCTATTTTCATACCAGTCCACCAATAGACTTCCCGCAGATCGCGGTACATCTTAGTCCCTAAGCTTATCACCCTCAACCTGCTGAGCATGAGTCATGAGCCTAGAGATGTTCATGTCTCCCAACAACATAGCATTCCTGCACTCTGTCTTCACTAAGTCTGACACTCCATAGAGAAATTTATTCATTTGAGCCCTGGAATCAGCAACCATGTGAGGAGCATACCTGGAGAGTTGGTTAAACATTGAGCTCATACTCTTGGACAATCATGTTACCCTGCCTCAAGTTCATAAATTCCTGGGCCCTTGCTTCTCTCAACTCTATGGGGAAAAACCTGTCCAGAAAGGTTTCGCTGAAACATTCCCAAGTAATAGGAGCGGCATTTGTACCCCTGTTCTCCTTCCACTGAGTATACCAGATATGAGCAACATCTTTCAATTGGTAAGATGCTAACTCAACCCGATCATTCCCAGTGACCTGCATCACCTCAAAGATCTTCTTGATCTCATCCAAGAAATTCTGGGGATCTTCACCAGTCTGTGATCCTAAGAACTCAGGTGGATTTATCCTAACAAAGTCACGGGCCCTTGCTGTTGCGATCCACCATTTGCATTCACAGGAGCTTGAACCCGCTGATTGTTCTGGTTAGCGACACTCTGAGCCAACATCTGAATGGCATTCCTGAATTCAGCATTTGAGACTTCCTGATCTGGAACTGGAGGAACTGCGTTTGCGTTCCTAGCATTCGCATTCCTAGCATAAGCTATAGAAACAGTAGCCCAACTCCTTGATGGCATGATTAAGACCAACAAGGAGACAAAAAAAGCCCAAGAATTGGCCGCATAGTTGACTCAGTTAGATGTCTTGTCCAAGAAAGTCATGGAAATTGGGGTAACGTGCAAACGGAAGGATAGATACATACCCCCCATGAGCGGAGAAAGCCTAAAGACAATAAGGGGAGACGTGTCCAAGAAACGCTCTTAATCATTCTCCAAAACGTCAATAAGCATGATAGAGTGTTGGAAGAGATAAGAGAGAATGTCGAAATGCTAAATCAGATGACTGCCTCTCACTCCAGATCTATCCAGTTAATTGATACCCTCATGGGTCATGTATTGCCTCATCTCTACCCAAGAAAACAAGAAGGGTTGCCTAGTGACACTAATGTCAACCCCAAGAATGAAGTTTGAGTGAGGACTTTCGTCATGCCACGATGTTAACTAAGGCGCTTCTTGGGACGCAACCCAAGTTTTACTCCTTTTGTTTTCTTTTAGAAATAATCTTGTGTTGAATTTTGCAGGTTGAAATGGAAGATGTGTTTGAAAAGTGCAAGTTGGCAAGCTAGCAGTCCAGTCGACGAGCCCAATTTGGACCACCATTGGACTTAAGGAATTCTAGGGTTTGAGTCTGTAAAATTTGGCGAGCCCAGGAGTAGATTGGTGAATCGCCAACCAGGTCGGCGATCACGATCTTGTCTGCCGTTTGGACCCCCACATTAACTGGAGCTCCTGTAAAACTCGGCAAGGTAAGTGCCCACTCGGCGTGTCGCTGAGTGGGTTGGCGTGCAAAACTTATGTTGTCGAATGGGTGAGAACTGGACGATTTTTAAAGGACAATAGTTCAAAAGTTCAAATTCTTTCACATTCCCTCACTTTTCAACTTTCCAAACTCACACCCCAAATGGTTTTTCCTATATTTTGTGTTTTTATCGCATTTTATTCCTCAAGTTTATGTTCGGAGTTCGATTTCTTTGCCTCCTAGCATTTCAACTTGTTTAATCGGCATAAAAGGTTGGGTTTTCAAACCCCGAATCTTTATTTAGCGATTTTTACTCATATGCAATGATCTTTATCTTATTGATGTGTGATGGGCCTCTCTGATCGTAATTATATGCTTGATTGCCTATTTTAATTTGAATATCTTGCTTTAAGTTGTCGATATCGTGATTTCCCAAATTTTGAATGCCTTAAAATTGATCAAAATTGTTGGGTGTTGCTTTGTTCATGTTGGGTCTAGTCGGGTGAAGTCTAAGTAGCCCGTATTTGTTCAAAAGGACGTATTTTACCCGATGATGGAGCATTTGATATCATCCCTATGGGAAAAAGTCGTCAAATGGCAAAATTTGGCCAAATCGGGAGAAGTCGGAGTATCTTGGGGGCATCGGTGTAATGAGTCTGAAATTAATTGAATGGGTGTATGTTTTGATATTGTTTTTGGGGGATGCGGGGTTGAATTTGGAAGTTGGGGTTGAAAGTAAGCGCGTTGGGTCGTTTGGCAAGACGGGTCGAGCTCGTCGAACCACTCGGCGGTTCGCCGAATCCCCCTTATCGCCTTAAATTTCATGCATAATTAGAAGTTGTGCTCTGTAAATTTTGGCGAGAAGCCTGAGTACACCGAGTGCACTCGACGACTCGCCAAAAGTCCTTCTTGATCGCCATTTATGCCCCCCTAAGCCCTAAAATGCACTAAATATTTCGGCGGGCTAATCCTCGCTCGTCTAATGTTGTAGACGATTTTTCGAAAGTTCCTTCCAATCACTGACATACCATTCTTCTGGGAAAATTTTGAGCCAATCCTTTCAGCGATCCCGATCTGGCTTGCCAAAGTGATTCGCCGACTTGCCGACCTATTCGGCGAGTCTGTCTGCAACTATTTTCTACAAACTTTGCTTGAACTGTCCCTAATTCTTTTCGATGTTTTTGTAGATATGTATAGAACCAACCTTGACATGCCACCTCGTAAAAGAGCACGGGGCATAACTCTAAATAAAGGGGGAGCCAATCCTCCCAAGAAGGGAAGAACAGAACGTCCAAAGGGAGGTAAGAGCAAGGGAAGAAGGCCAGCATCTGAGGTTCTGGAGCATGACTCCGATAGTGAGGGGTCCCAAGCTGCATTCTTTTAGCCGAATGACGATCAGCCATTAGAATCTCGGTGGGCTGAGATCTGTGCTAGGTCCCATCTTGACTCAGCCAGAGTTACAACTGCCTTTTCCACAACAAATACAGTGCCAGCCCCAGCACCTTCTGTGGCTCCAGTGCCACCAGTAGTTCCTCCTCCTCGACTCCTTAATAGATTAAAAGTTGATGGGTTACGGACAATTCTTGAGGAGAAACTGTAGAGGGCAGATACTCCAAACTGAGGGACACCTTTCATTTCCATCGGTTTGAGAAGTTCACCAGGCCCGAGGCCCCTTCATTCCTGCATGGGTCTGGGAGTTTTATACTGCATATAGAGAGCTGGTTCCCAAAGAGAAGAAGAAGACCAGTGCCTTCAGACCGGTGAAGTCGGTCATGGTTCGAGTAAAGGAAGTAGGGTGCAGTAGTGAGTACATTAACACAGTACTAAACAGGGCTATGGGTACTACATTTGCATATGAGGGCTTGCCTATTACTCAGTCCCTAGATGATTTGAAGGGTTGGTTGGCACTCTGATTTCTAACAGCACCCCGAGGTTGTTCGAGGCAGGAGCCCCCATTGAGAAGAGAGACCTGAATATTGTTGCTCGGTTCTGGTTCGAATTAATCAGCAACACCATTCTGACTTTTTAGAACGAGTCCATCCTCCGACACCCCAAGGCAGCCTTCCTTGGGTCGATCATATCTAGGAGGATCATTAACATGGGGCTCCTTATAGAGCAATAAATGGCCATGAGGGCCAAGCAGCACTAGACCTCCTTACCATTCCCAGTTCTGATCACTGAGCTTTGCCGGCGTGCTGGAGTTCCTATGGACTCGACGAGGAGGCCGACAGGTGGACATTGACTCTATTATTGCAGAGACATCTTTGCCTACTCTGGCCTCTGGGTCTTCAGGTATATCTGCTCCCACTTCTTCCTCTCAGCCACTAGTACCTCTACTGTAATCCAACCCAACAAGATTACTCAGGCTATGATCCTGCAGATGGGGCACCTGGCCCATTCAGCTTATGTAAGGGCGACCCAATTAGTGGTTGCAGTCCCATGGATGATTGAGAGTGCCATCCTTGCTGCAGTGACCTCCCTCTGGACTTCCATTGATACTCTCACTGCGAGAGTTGAGGGTTGTGAGAGCAGACATGGGGAGACTTCTGAGGATACGGCTTTGACAGCTTAGGTTTCAGATCTGAGAAAGGACGTGGACTACTTGAAGTCCACAAACTTCACTTTATTGGAGGCAGCTGATGATATTGATGCCCCGATGACATATGAGATTCCTCCGGCCACCACCGGAGATGTACATTGGGATGGCATAGCAGCTGATGAGACAGAGGCAGAGACCGACGAGGGGAAGATAGAGGTGAGGGAGGAGAGCATATATGGAGACCTACCAGATCTAGAGGAGATGGTTGTACAGTTGGTAATCCAGACATCGCTGACAGAGACGTCCATGGTAGTCCCTATTGGATTTAGTACTTTTTATATGACTCCGGGCACTGATACCCAAGATCAGAGTACTACATCTGGTACTGATGCCGTGACAGATGGAGCGACTGTTTAGATAGTATTTTTCTTTACCTCCCTCTCTGTCCCTTTTTATTGACTTTTTGGATATTTTCTTGCATTTGAGGACAAATTGCTTTTTGTTTGTGGTGGGGTGAGGTACTTCCATACCTACTTCTTGTTTTGTTGATATTTTATGTACATATTGGGTTTTATGCTATATATTTTGTTTTCACACTATTTTTGTGGATGTAACAACTACAAAGCAATCTCACACAATTGAAATAACAATACGTAGAGGAATTCTCGGGATGTGATCAATTATAGGTAAATTTTGCTATATGAGTAATTGAAACTACTAGTAAATAGCTAAATATCAATGGGTAGGCTAGATTATAAGGGAGTTAGCTTTCTCTCGAACAACTACACCGGATCAGGTGATTTCTTTCAAACATCAACAGGCAAAGCAATTAAGAACAACCCACACCTTAATTCATCTACTCTCTTGAGCTAGATGAGTAGGATTGGGTTTAGGATTCACTCTCTAGGGCTGAACCCATATTGACCCAATACCTACAAATCATTAATGGAAAGCTTTAGCCCCAAACTTCTCTCTCGAGCAAGCTAAGAACATAAGATTAGAACTGCATTTGCAACTACAATTTATAAATTAAACCTCAGCTAATGATTAAACCAACTTCAATATAGCATTTAAACTAGTAATTAATAATACCCATAAGTTAGTTCAACCCATAATCACACGATCATACCCCAAGAATTGGGGTTTTACTCAAACATCATAAAAAGGTAAAAACAGTTACCAAATCGATTATCCATCAACTGGGTAAGAGTATTCAAACCTTTACAATGTTCAAAATCGAAGAATATTAGTAACCCACTTGCAAAATCACCAAATTGAATCTCGAAAAAGCTCTCAAGTCTACTGGGAAACTATTCTAAATGGTAGCAAGCTAAAATCTAGAAAAGAGACCTCCTGAATTAACAGTTGAAAATTCAATTTACAGTTGCCAAAAATTAACCGCGAAGGGCCATTAGGTGAGGTAAGTCGGGTTCGCCAAGTGGTTCAGTGAACTGCCCTTTGATCTCTTCTATCGCCTTTTTGCATTGTCTCTCAGCATCCTCAAGTCCTGTAACTTTGGGCGATCACTCTTATCATCATGAAACTGATCGTCTACACGCCGACTGCCCCCTTCCTATCACCGACTTGGTTTCTTACCTCAGGGTTGATACACTCGAACTTTAAGTAGTCAAACTAGCCACTTGGCGATTCGCCAAGTGCTTTTGGCAATCATGAGGCTTGCCTTTCTCCACTTTTTCAGTTTGTTCTGTTCATTTTTGCTTGTTAGTGTCCTTGCTTTGCTCCTCAATCCATATACCTGAAAATCAAGGCTTTAACATCAATTTATGGCACAAATTAAGCCTTTGAGGACACTAAAACTATATAAACAAAGTCCCAAATAAGTCCAAATATCTAACTCATCAACACCCTCAACTTAAACTTTTCCTTGTCCTCAAGTAAAACTCAAGATCAAGAGTTCAGAAAGGATGTCTCAAAGTGTGCTGCATAAGACTCAACATGAATGCACACAACAAGGTTCAAAGTATTCATGCAATTATCATTTGTGCACTCAAAGATTCATATTGTGAGTCACCATTATCAAAGATGCTCAACTTCACAATACTTGCTTCAAATGCAAGTTCAAGCTTAACAAAGGTACTCAAATACCCTCACAACAAAGATGATTCCATATTCACACAAAATTCTTCAACAATTTAGAGTTCCAGAATCACATACAAATCTCACACTCACAAAGATAAACACATACATGAATTCACCCATAGGTTTGCCCTCATTTCAAGTGTTTGCATCACTCAATCAACCAGACCAACGGGGCAAATCTAGGTGTCATCACACTCACTGTTCAAAGTATTCTCATCACACAAGGCATTGATACCAATATCAAACAAGATTCCACACTTTTTAGCTAGTGTGCAATGTTCATCAAAAGAGACTCATTTGACAACTAGCTAGTCAGAACGAGATACTAAAAGTTCACACATTGTCTACGCAACTTCATTTGCCTCATCATAGCCGCACATTCATTTCGTTCAATTAATAGCACTACTCAAGTCATTGGTATTCATCATAACCAACATTCAAATTTGCACAAGAATAGATACAATCATACACAAAAGAGTTGGCAAAATTTTAAAACTTTGTTCAAAACCATTTTCATTCAACATGATAGGCCACAAGTTAAAATATCCACAAGATCAAGATCAAAGAATATATATATATCAAAAAAATCAAACCAATATTCACAAAACAAATAAAAACCACAAAAGGTACGTATGGAAATACCTCACCCCACCCAAAAAAAAGAAGAAGTTGTCCTCAAATGCAACTTAAACAACATAAAGTATCTCAAAATAATAAAGGGGGGGGGGGGGGAAATCATTATTTCTACTCAGCCACTCCGTCTTTCAGGGCAACAATTCTCGGGGTAACACTCTGAGATTGGGCATTAGTGCCCAGTGTAGCATCAGTTATGGCTCTACTAGAGCCTGTCATAGTAGTGTCTCTCAAGAAAGTCTATCGGTCTATCTCCAACATGGCACCCTGTAAGTCGGCCAGATCCTTATAAACAGCTGCATCTCATACCTCAAGCTGCTCCTTATCTGTCTCGGCCTCAAACTCAGTAGCAACAACATCCTTCATAATATCATCTCCGGTGGTAGCCAGATGTACCTCAGCACAATCTAGTATCTCAACATTCAGATCATCTGGGATCTCCACCATCCCAAATAGTGAAGAAAAATTTGTGGACTTTAGATGGTCCACATCGTTCCTTAGCACAAAAATATTGGCTTTCAAAGCCGTAACCTTAGTGGTAACACCATGTCCTCTCTCGCAAATCTCTACTCTCAATGTGAGACCATTAATGGAATCTCAGAGAGGTGTCAACGCAACAGTAATAGCTCTCTCAATCATCCAAGGCACCTCGACCTCTAGCCGAGAAACCAGCACATCGGCAGAATGGGCTAGGTGCTCTATCTTGAGGAGCATGGCCTGAATGATCGGAGGCCTGGAGGTAGTAAAACCAGTGTCAGCTCTAGGGTGTGGGGGAGTAGCAGAAGAACTCGGGACATGAGAAAGCGTGGAACTAGATATACTTGAAGGCTTGGACGCTATAGTAGGCAAGGCTACCTCTGTAGGTAATGAATCTATATCAACCTCCGAGGATGTATCCACTAGAGCTGTTATCCTCCTATCAGCCTCATCTCGTGTGTACTCGGCCTCTCTGCGCCGGATGTCGATGGACGATGTGGGTGTAAACTCCACATCTTTCTTCTCGTCAAGAGGAATTTTTGCCCGATGACATAAATCTATAAGGAGTACTGGAAACTAAAGGAATGTTTGGCGCTGTTTGACCCTCATGGCCGTCCGACGACATAACTCTATAATGAGTAATGGAAACTAAAGGGATATTTGGCGCTATTTGGCCCTCATGTCCAAATTCAGCCGCATCATTGCTATGTAGATTCGAGATAGGCTGCCTTTGGGTGGCGGAGAATGGACTCGTTCTATGATGGCATGACTAAGCTGCTATGAACCCAAAAAAATATCGAGCTGCTGATGAACCCAAACCAGTAATGAGCTGCTACTTTTAGGTCTTTCTTTTCTATTGGCACTCCGGCCTCAATCCACCTAGGAGTGTTGTTAGAAATAAGAGGAGATAGCCATCCCTCCAAGTCATCCAGAGTCTGTGCAGTGATCACACTTTGATACTCCTGCTCAAAGCCTGCAGCCCTTTCTAACAGAACATTGATATCATCACTGCTACATCTCACTGTCCTCCCTCGGACCTTCACATAATCCACCGGTCTGAATGCACTAACCTTCTTCTTTCCCTATGGTACCAAGTCACTATAAGCAGTATAAAAATCCCAGACCCATGTAGGAATGTATGGTCCACGGGGCATGGTGAAGACCTCGAACCTATGGAACTGGATAGTGTCCCACACTGTAGGATCCTTGTCCACTATGCTATCCGTGGACAACCTCTTTTCTTCCAGTATAGTCCTCAGTCCCTCGGACTTTAATCGGTTGAGTAACCGGGGAGAAGGACCCTGAACAGGTGGTGCTGGAACCACCATCTGTGCTGGAGCTGACACTGAATCTGAAGCAGGAGGTGTTGGCTCCAGAATCCTCGACGGATCATTACGAGCTTTGGAACGTTGCTCTACTCATCGATCCTATAATAATTGATTATCCTCAGGCTTAGATACTGAATCCTGAGAATCAAAGGACTCTCTCACTATCGGATTTGTGCTCCGGTGTCTCAGCTATGGGCGTCTTGCCATTGCCCTTGCCTCCCTTCGGAGGTAACTTCTTGCTCTTTGCATTGGAAGAAGCTGCTTCCTTATTGATCACAATCCCTCGTGCCCTTTTTCGAGGCTGCATGCCACTATCATTCAAGTTTGTTCTAGCCATATCGCCGAGTTTTACAGAGTTCCCCTTCAATATTGGTGGTTCCAACGGTGGTCCAAGTCGCGGCTCGCTGACCTATTCGGCGGGTCGCCAACTGGACTTTGGCTCGACAAACTACCTATTTTCCGACAGTTTTCACGTTTGCACAATCAACACCCATTATTCAAAATCAAAAACTAAAGCATTAAAAATTGGATTGACTCCCAAGAAGCGCCTTAGTTAATGTCGTGGCACGACGAAAGTACCCATTTGTGGATCATTCTTCAGGTTTGCCAAGGTATCACTTGGTAAGCCCCCTTTTGGCCTTGGATTGAAATGAGAAGAAATTTGACCCATTTGGCTCTCCAACTTGTTGATTTATATGGAATGAGAGGTAACCGTCTAGTTAAGTGTAGAGACATCTTCCTTCATCTCTTTCAACACCTTGTCTGACCCTTTAACCTTGTTTAAAATGCGTGAGAGGTCTTTTAACCGCTCATCATTTATGCTGTTATGTAGATTGTAACCTAACAAATATACAAAATAGATCGATGATCTGTATAGTTGTGTAAAAATTATTACTTGATATAGATAAAACAAAATAGGAACTTCTTTATACTATTATATTTTACTCACATAATCTTTGAACCAGTTGGCAAATCTACTATTCGTCTCTTTATCAATTTGTACGGTCCATAGGAAGACTTATGAGCCCTACATCGGTTCCATCGAATGTTGGCCAAATTAAAAGTCTCTGAAGAATAACTATGAAAGATAAAATTATGAAGATATGCATGTTATTTTTATGAAATTGATAAATTCTTTAAGGTTGCTTTGAGAGTAAAACACCGATGTTGTTGTTGTTCTTGTGAATTGATTTCTGACAAACCACTCAAAACATAATTGTGAAAGGGTTTTCTCACAAAACGGATTCATAAGGTTGAAAATTTTTCTTACCTAATTTGAATCAAGATTAAAGAGCTATTCTGAATGAACTCTAGCTTCATTGGCTACTTAATTTTGCCTTTTCATAGATAATAGAACAAGTTAAGATTAAGATTATTCTCTGGTATTTATTCTTAGTACCGAATGGACAAGCGGTGATTATTCATGCCCCATAACTATGTACTACCATAGGTTTGTCTTAGATAGACATTAGCTAGAGGATCCAATCTAGTTCAAGTTTATTGTTCTTTCCTTGGAAAGTAAGGACATCTCTTTTAAGTATAGGATAGACACTAGATTTCATGTAATAGCTAACCTGGGCTACGTCAGTTAAAGGAAAACTTCCCATAATAATTAACCAAGGTTACTTTCTTAAGTATCTCACAAGTCTTCTATAAGATGTTTAGCTTGCATTAACCATGATTATGACTTATATTTTCAAATATGTTATTTTATAATTTAGGTTGGTCAATACATGTCATATAAAGTCCTCTAGAATGATTTTATAACTCCTATGCCTTGCTATAATACTTGGTTCATTCCATGTACATGCATTCTTATGCCTACAGTGTTTTACTAATGTAGATTCTGACACTCCTATTGCCCAGTCATGGCTAGTTTATTCGTTTGAACTTTAAAGGTTGGTTAGTCCTCATGTTATGAGGGCCAAGATTCCTTTATCGCTTTCATGTCATTTTTTTTCATACTTTGTATAGGATGTATGGGTTACATCCCAATCACTTTCTTTATGATGTAATAGATGGCTTTGAGACTTATGTTTAGACTTTTGCTTTATTCAACCTCTTTTATATGAAATACTACTTTTAAACTCTTTACTTTTATTATCTTGTATGATGTATTCTAAGTGGCTTGTGTAGGGCCTCTCAGTGTTCTAAGCGCCATGTTACTCTTAGGGTCTACTTTTGGTCATAATAGGCACCAAAGCTCAAGGTAGCCACTACTCAGCTTTTGACAGTGCTTGGGGGCATGTAGCTTTTCTTAGTACTGGAACCTACACTAGCACCAGGTCAACAAGAACATCCTGCAGTAGAGGCACCCAAAGCCCATGTACAACCTAGGGGTGCTCAGCCCATGATTGCGACTAGATTTATGCTAGTAGAGAAGTAGAGGATGCTCAGAGTGGTCTTGAGGCTTTTTCTTCTGAGGTTTTCTAGGGTTGTGGGTAAGGATACCCACGAGTCTCTCACTACTTGTCGTGAGTGGCTACATAACTTAGGTTTCATGGAGTTAAGAGGAGTTGAATTCACTGCGTATAGGCTTGATGGTCCAGCCTGTAATGACCCTTCAGGTTATTTCTATGTACCCTACTTCTTTTCAGTGGTTAGAGCTTTCCTACAGCGACCCCAAGTCATTTATGACGTGTTGGTACTGACAGTACGGTCGCCTGGTCTTTCTATTGGATATTGTGCAGCTTTCCATATTTTAGAGGCCTTGAAGCTTGAAAAGTGACTTTTAGTCAGTTTATCAAAAAAACTGCCTCGAAACGGAATTTTGACATGTCCATCAACTCTGAAATTGGCCAAATAAGGCTGGAAGCATTGTTGAATCAAGTCCCGAGGCTTTCGGTGCGAGTTTAAACTATTTTTTATCATTTTAGCATTTTAGCCTTGAAAATTGGCCATCGGTTGACTTTGGGCAACATTTTTGTAAAACGTGTCCGAATGAAAATTCTAATAGCGCAGTTTGCCCTGGAGTGTCGAGTTTGGTCTAGAACGACCATTCGTTCAAATCCCGAGTCCTCCACACTCATTCCGAGCCTCTCGGTGGATTTTTGTTAAAAATGGGCATTGGGAGTGGGACCCACTTTTATCGAGATGACCTCTGATAGAAATTTTGGCTGCGCCGTAGTGTCCAGAATGTCAACTTTAGTAGGGTAGCACATCTATTTAATTTTTATCGGGTTCCGAACGAACGCCCGAACACCCCGTCGAATCTTTTTTAAAGTTCGCATAAAAAAATTAGCTTTTCAGCTGATATATATAGCTGGTGCAGGCCATTTCAGCCTTATTTCTCAACTTCAAACGTTCATAACTCTCTCATTTGAAGTTTGATTTTAGTGTTCAAAGGTCCATCTTGTGGGGTTTGTTGCAAGGAACGCATTGGTGAGCTCGGAAACTTATTTGGGTTCTCCAATTGACGTAAATTTTGTGAAATATCTGCTGCCACGACCCTTTTTGTGACCTTGATTTTGGGAATTTTTGAGATTTGGTATCTCAGCCATTTTAGGTCTAATTTCGGTGGTTCTTGGGGTTATCTTCAGTGGTTTTTCGAGTAAAACGCGTTAGCGTGGTTGGAATATGTATTTAAAGCTTCGTTGGAGGTAGGAATTATTATTTAGCTGCTGCCATAGCTCATTTCCTAGCTCAATTTTTCGTAAATTTTGGAAGATTATTGCTTGGCCATTTTAGGTCCGAATTTGGTGATTCAAGAGCCTAGATTGTGGAGTTTTTCATGAGGAATATCGTGGTGTGGTTGATTTCATCAATAGGGACATCGTTTCAGGTAATTTCTTGTAAATAGCAGTTGCCATTGCTGTTCATTTTTAACATAATTTTAAGTTTTTCTTTGCATATTCGTGTTGGTCCTATTCCGGGCCCCGAATTGTGATCCAATTTGGAACAAAAGTTTGGGTAGCTATTTAGAACCTATTTTTAGGGTTAATTGTGGAATTTCCGGTGCGGGTCCCACTTTCCCCATTTTTTAACCCCGAAATTGGCCTGCCTCTGTTTCATGCAAATTTATTGTCTAAACAATTATAACAACGTTGTGATTCTATTTTAGATAGCGTGGCAGAGATCCGATGCCGTTCAGAAAGAAAAGGCTTTGGCATAGTAGTTTGGAGCGCGCGTGTTCGGCCTACAGGTAGGCTACGACTTCCCTTTTCTTTTAGATTGAGTCTGAATGTGTGAGCGTACGAGGATTTTCATGAATATTAGGGCAGGGAACTAGATTATCATGCTATGTTCCATAAAATTCATATTTAGGATGTTTCTGGGTTTAGCGGGTACTTGAATTTTTATATTTGATCATTCTTGCTTCCTTTTTTGGCACAGTTTTGACTTATGAGTTATATTGAAGCAGGATTAATCTTAGTCTAGACTTAGACTAGAGATGCCATAGACTTACGATTGTTCAGAGTGGATAAATTATATTATTTATGCCCCAGTGTGACTTTGAAAGGCGTAGGTCCTCGTAGACTGATATAGCAGACTTGGGTCTGATAGAGATGGGCCTTAGCTAGGAGTGACTCAGCTGTGGGGCCTTAACATCCATAATTCCTCTATGATCCTAACTTTCTGCATTTCCAGCCGCCCTATGCGCTTGTCTAATGATACATACGGCTTCAGTTCGGTTCTATTGTCACCGTAAGATGGTCAGAGTATATAGAAGATGATTACGAAGAGTTGCCCATGACTTCTAGATGCAGGAATCCTTGGATGGCTTATTTGGAATCTTTACGCTGCCATGGTAACTTAATAGGAGTTTTCACCCGCGGTTCGACGTCTAAGCTCTGTTCTTCCTGATGTTGCTTCTTTACCCACTTATAATGGAGTAAACATAAAGAGTCCAGCCTCCCCCTTAGGTTATATCACTTTATCTATAGGTATTCAACATTTGTGGTTCGAGTGTCAGGCTCAGTGTTATCCCTTGCAGAGTTCGGTTATATTGACGTATCTACTATAGGCAGACTCACCTGCAGTTCGAGGTCTAGGCTTTGTGTTTCCTTTCTTTCATAGCTCGGGAATACTGATATTTCTATAATGCTTCGGGTTTACAAATCTCCTCTAGTCTTAGGTTAGCTTTTTTGTGTACCTGTCAGGCTTATGGGAGTCCGTTTGGGTTTTTACTTTAATTTGTGCACGAGTGTACCTTCTGTTCTTAAGGGGGGCTAGTTGGAGTAGTCACCATAGGTTTGTTTGCTTACACTCGTGTGCATAACTTTACTTTTCTTGTTTGTGACCTTGTCTGTGTTTTAATTTAGCATTTCCTATTGCTTTTACATTTCTTGCTCAGTCATCCTATGATGCCTACTGGGTACCTTTTCATTGGTACTCATACTACACTCTGCATCTATTTTCGTGATGCACGATCGAACACTTGTCATCAACGCTGCTATTCGAGCCAGTAGCAGCCAGCATCCGGAGGCGAGGGTAAGCACAATGTCCTGATCATTGTTGTCTCCTTCTGTACATATATTTTGCGGCTTGACTTTTATACTTGAGACACGTCCTTTGTAAATGCGTATATTTTTGCATGTTGGTCCACTTTTGGGACATGTACTCTTAGTATGGCTCTGTAGTTGTGACTTCCAGGTTCTGGGAAGGATTTAGTTCTTATGTATGTATTCTTTTGGCTTTCCTTATGCCTTTTTGTTGTTATTGTTTCTGCCACTTGGTTTTTGCCCTTTACCCATGACTAGTTGTTTTGGGTTTTGGGTTAGCTTACCTATTGGTAGGATATAGTAGGTGTTATCACGGCTCGAGGAATGAGGTCGTTACAGGTTGGTATCAGAGCCCAGGTTCATTTGTCTCACTTGTACAGAGCTAAAGTCTAGTAGAGTTGAGTGGATCAGTGTGAAGATGCTCATGACTTATCTTCGGGAGTCTACATGCTGTCATTAGGAAGATTTTATGTTTTGTATCATTTTCGTGCATCGTATGTCTAAATGTATTTCAAGGACTCTAATTTGTTTCACTCTTATTCTTATGTGTCTGTTTATTGCGCTCCTCGATTAAGTATGAGCGTTGAGCCCTTAGCAGCACCGTTATGCGTCTCGACCACGGTAGGTGATTCTTTAGTAGTGGATCAAATCTTTAGATCTTGTTTGGTGACTATTCAGGGGTGAGACACTCGGGCTGATCTTATTTTATATGATATGTTGGATTTTGACATGATTCTGGGCATGGACTGGTTATCCCCTCACCGAGCAGTTTTGGATTGCTATGTCAAAATTGTTACCTTAGCCATGCATGGCATACCCCTCGTGGTAAGGGAGGGATCTTTTAGTCGCACATCGGTTGGGATTATCTCTTATTTAAGTGCCCGGAGGTTAGTAGCTAGAGGTGCTTAGTCTATTTTGCTTATGTACGTGATGTATCAAGCGAGGCCCCCTCCATTGGCTCAGTTCTGGTGGTTTGTGAGTTTTAGGCGTATTCCCTGTTGACTTGCCAGGCCTACCCCCAGTGAGAGATATTGAATTTGCTAGAGACCTGGAGCCGGGAACTAAGTCCATATTTATCCCACCCTATCGAATGGTCCCCGCAGAGCTTAAGAAGCTCGGTATTCAGCTTCAAGGTCTCCTGGATCAGGGATTCATTTTGCCCAGTATATCTCTTTGGGGTGCCCCCGTACTGTTTGTTATGAAGAAGGATGGGTTTATCAGGATGTGCATCGATTACAAGCAACTAAACAAGGTGACGGTGAAGAACAGTTACCCCCTGCCTTGCATTGACGATTTGTTTGATCAGCTCCAAGGCGTTGTTGTGTTTTCTAAGATCGACTTCGGTCTGAATAGCATCAGCTGAGGATTACGGCATCGGATATTCCTAAAACCGTATTTATGACTTGTTATGGCTATTTTGAGTTCCTAGTGATGTCCTTTGTGCTGACTAATTCCCATACTACCTTCGTGGAATTGATTACCCGTGTATTTAGGCCCTTTCTAGACTCCCTCGTTATAGTTTTCATCGATGATATTTTTGTATACTCGCATAGAAGGGCAACATCTGAGGATTGTGCACAGGACTTTGAGAGACCAGTGACTTTACGCCAAGTTCTCAAAGTGCAAGTTTTGGTTGGAGTCTCTGACATTTCTGGGGCATATAGTGTCCAAGGATGGTATTATGGTGGATCTGATGAATATTGAGGCCATTCGTGGTTGGGCTAGGCCCACTTATGTTACTAAGGATAGGAGCTTTGTTGGACTGGCTGGATACTACGGGCATTTTGTTGAAGGTTTCTCCAGTATTGCTCCATCTTTGACTCGATTGACTCACCAGGGTGTTCCTTTTCTATTGTCTGAGGAGTGTGAGTTCAGTTTGAGGAGGCTCAAGGATTTTCTTACTACAGCTCCTATCCTGACAATTCCAGTTGAGGGTGAGGGCCTTACCATATATTGTGATGCTTTTGGTGTTGGTCTAGGGTGTGTTTTAATGTAGCAGGGCCGACCTATTTCTTATGCCTCCCGATAGTTGAGAGTACACGAGCGCAACTACCCAACTCATAATCTAGAGTT
Source organism: Solanum tarapatanum (assembly GCA_029582485.1). Classification (NCBI taxonomy): domain Eukaryota; kingdom Viridiplantae; phylum Streptophyta; class Magnoliopsida; order Solanales; family Solanaceae; genus Solanum; species Solanum tarapatanum. The sequence goes on along the minus strand of JAJOOB010006604.1, from coordinate 72,329 downwards.
GGCAGCGGTAGTATTCACGGTCAAGCTTTAGAGGCACTACCTATATAGGGTTCACTGGGAGATTTACACCGACCACCGCAACCTACAGTATATTATGTGTCAGAGGGAGCTTAATTCTAGGCAGCGACGCTGGATTGAACTTCTGGCAGACTATGACCTCTCTATTCTCTACAATCCGGGCAAGGCGAATGTAGTAGCGGATGCCTTGAGCCGGATAGCAGGGAATATGGGTAGCTTGGCTTACTTGCCTACCGTGGAGCGGTCCCTGGCTTTAGACGTTCAGTCTTTAGCTAGCATGATGATCATATTATATATTTTTGACTCCAGGCGAGTATTGGACTTTATCGGGGCTCAGTCTTCACTATTTGATCGGATCCATGCTAGACAGTACGAGGATGAGTCATTGGCAACCGTCAAAGACGGGTGTTACATGGTGATGGTGGCAGGGCTACTATAGGCTCAGATGGGGTTCTCCAGTTTGACGGTCGTTTGTGTGTTCCTAAAGGTAGGAGCTTGATTCAGTTGTATCTTCACGAGGCCTATGATTCCATATACTCTATTCATCCGGTCACAAAAACGATGTATCAAGACTTGAGGCAGCATTACTGGTGGGACGGCATAAGGAGAGATATTACTGAGTATGTTTCCCATTGACTTAGTTTCCAGCAGGTGAAGGCCGAGCATTAGAGGCCTGGTGGGGAGTTTCAGAGATTACCCATTCCCAGTGGAAATGGGAGCGTATCACCATGGACTTCATTATGGGATTTCCCTGGACTCCCAAGGGTATTGATCGTATTTGGGTCATCTTTGATCGATTGACCCAATCCTCCCAGTTCGATCTACATTCAGTACAGAGTGGTTGGCCCATATTTATATTCAAGAGATAGTCCGTCTTCATTGTGTGCCGGTGTACATCATATCAAATTGAGGGTCTCAGTTTACATTAAGTTTTTGGAGAGCATTTTAGAGAGAGTTGGGCACCAGGGTTAATCTCAGCATTGCTTTCCACCAATAGATTGATGGCTAGTCGTAGCGCACTATTCGGGTTTTGAAGGACATGTTGCGGGCCTCTGTGTTGGAGTTTGGGGTCAGTGGGATCAGTTTATTCCTTTGGCGGATTTTGCGTACAACAACAGCTACCACTCGAGGATTCAGATGGCCCTCTTTAAGGTCCTGTATGGTAGGCGTTGTCGTACTCCAGTTGGTTGGTTTGAGTCCTCACAGCCTAGGTCGTACAGTACAGATTCATTCCAGGAGGCTTTGGCGAGAGTTCGAATGATCCAGAATAGGATGAGGATAGCTCAGAGCATGCACCAGAGTTATGCTGACCACATTAGTCGTCCTTTTTGTTTTGGTGTTGGTGACCAGGTGTCCTTGCGGGTGTCACCCTTGAAGGGCATGATGACGTTTGGCAGGAGGGACAAACTTTGCCCCAGATATATTGGGCCTTTTGAGATCCTGAGGATGGTTGGTGATGTTGTCTATGAGTTAGCCCTACCTCCTGCATTTTCAGCTATACACCAAGTTTTTCATGTATCGATGCTACACCGGTATATTCCAGATGAGTCTCATGTGCTACAGTATAGTTCAGTTTAGTTGTATGACAACTTATCCTTTGTTGAGGAGCCGATATCCATATTAGGTAAAGATGTTCGTCAGCTCCGTTCCCATTCCATTCTTGTAATTAAGGTCTAGTGGCGACACCGTCCAATTGAGGAGGCTACCTTGGAGACCGAGCAGGAGATGCGGGAGCAGTTCCCCAGCTTATTTGAATCCTCATGTATATACTTATCCTCACTTTTGCGGACGAACGTTATTTTAGTAGTGGATGTTGTAATGACCCTCCAGGTCATTTCGGTGTACCTGACTTCTTTTCATCGGTTAGATATTTTTTACAGTGACCCCAAGTCATTTATGACTTGCTGGCACTAACAGTTCGGTCGATCGTTTGGATTTTGTGCAACTTTTTGTGTTTTAGATGCCTTGAAGCTTGAAAATTGACATTTAGTCATTTCACCAGAAAAACAGCCTCAAAATGCAATTCAGATAGTTCGATCAGCTCCGGAATGACCAAATTAAACAAGAAGTGTGGTTGACTGGAGTCCCGAGGCTTTTGATGCGAGTTTAAACCATTTATTGTGTTTTAGCCTTGAAAATTGGCCAGCGATTGACTTTTGTCAACATTCTTGGAAAATATGTCCGAATGAAAATTCTGACAATGCGGTTAGCCTCGGAATGTTGTGTGTGGTCTAGGAAAACCTTTTATTCGACTCCCGAGGCCTCCGGACCCATTCTGAGCCCCTCGGTGGATTTTGGTTAAAAATGGCCTTTGGGAGTGGGATCCACTTTTTATCGAGATGACCTCTGATGGTAATTTCAACTGCGTCGTTGAGTCCGGAATGTCACATTTAGTATAGTAGCATATCTATCTTATTTTTACCGGGTTCTGAACGAATTTCGAGTACTCCGTCGGAGATTTTAAAGTTGGCAGAAATAAATTTAGCTTTTCAACTAATATATATAGCTGGTGCAGGATATTTCAGCCTCATTTCTCAACTTCAAATCTTCATAACTCTCTCATTTCAAGTCCGATTTTAGTAATTCAAAGGTCCATCTTGTGGGGTTTTTCTCAAGGAACGGGTTGCTAAGCTTGGAAACTGATTTCGGGTCTCTATTTGAGTTAAATTTCGTGAATTACCTGTTGCCATGACCCATTTATTGAGCTTGATTTTGGGAATTTTTGAGACTTGATATCTCAGTTATTTTAGGTCCAATTTCGGTGATTCTTGGTGCTATATTGAGTGGTTTTTCGAGGAGAACGTGTTGGCATGGTTGGAATTTCTATTTGAAGCTTTGCTGGAGGTACAAATTATGTTTTAGTTGCATCCATAACTTATTTTCGAGCTCAATATTTGAGAAATTTTGGAAGATGATTTCTTGGCTATTTTAGGTTCGAATTTGGTGATTCAAAAGCCTAGATTGTGGGGTTTATGGTGAGGATTGTCATGGAGTAGTTGGTTTCAACAGTTGGGCCCTCGTTTCTTGTAATTTCTGGTAAATAGTAGCTACCATTGTTGTTCAATTTTAGCGTATTGTTGTGTTTTTCTTTGCATATTTGTGTTGGGACTGTTCTGAGCCCCGAATTGTGTTCCAATTTGGAACACAAGTCCGGGGAGCTATTTAGAACCTATTTTTGGGGTTAATTCTAGAATTTCCAGAGTGGGTCCCACTTTCCCCATTATTGACCCCGAAATTGGTCCTCCTCCGTTTCTTGGGAATTTAGTGTCTAAACGACCGTAACGACGTTGTGATACTATTTTTGACTGCATGGCAGCAATCCGAGGCATTTCAACAGGGAAAATCTCCGGTGGAGTAGTTTGGAGCGCGTGTGTTTCGTTTACAGTTAGGCTACGACTTCCCTTTTCTTTTAGATTGAGTATGAATGTGTGAGCATATGTGGGTTTACATGAATATTGAGGGGGAGATTATATTAGCATGCTATGTTCAATAAAATTCATATTTAGGTTGTCTCCGAGTTCAGCGGGTACTTGAATTGTTATATTTGATCATCCTTGCTTCCTTGATTGGCCTGGTTTTGACTTATGAGTTACATTGGAACATTTTTGGCCTTAGTCTAGACTTAGACTAGTGATGCCATAAATTCACTATTATTTAAAGGCGATAAATTATATTATTTCCGCCCGGTGTGACTTTAAGCGGCGTAGGTCCTTGTAGTCTTACATAGCACACTTGGGTCTAATAGAGATGAGCCTTAGCTAGGCAGTGACTCAGTTGTGGGGCTTTAACAACCATAATTGCAGTATGATCCTAACTTTCTACATTTTCGGCCACCCTCCGGGCTCGTTCGGTAATACATACGGCCTCAGTTTAGTTTTCTTGTCATCGTGAGATGGTTAGAGGGTATAGATGATGGTTACAAAGAGTTTACCATGACTTTAAGATGCGAAAATCCTTGGATGACTTATTTTAAAGCTTTATGTTGCCGTGGTAACTTAACAGGAGGTTTCACCCGCAGTTCGAGGTCTTGGCTCTATTCTTCCTACTGTTGCTTATTTACCCTCCTATAATGGAGTCGACATACAGATCCCCCATCTTGGGTTATATCACTTTATCTATGGGTAGTCGAATTCCGCAGTTCGAGGTTCGGGCTCTATGCTATCCCTTGCATAGTTTGGCTCTATCAGTGTATCTACTCTAGGCAGACTCCCTCGCGGCTCGAGGTCCGGGCTCTGTGTTTTCTTTCTTCTATAGCTCAGGAATACTGGCATTTCTGTAATGCTTCTGGTTTACCAATATCCTCTAGTCTTAGATTAGCTTTTCTGTGTACCTACTGGGCTTATGGGGTTCCGTTCAGGTTTTTATTTCAATTTGCGAACGAGTTTATCTTCTGGGTTTATGGGGTCCAGTTGGAGTAGTCACATTAGGTTTGTCTGCCTTATACTCGTGCGCATACATTTACTTTTCTTGTTCGTGTCCTCTGTCTGTGTTTTATTCTAGCATTTCCTATTGTTTTTACCTTTCTTACTCAATCGTCATATGATGCATTCTCGGTACCTTTCACTGGTACTCATACTACACTCTGCATCTATTTTCGTAATGCAGGATCGAGCACCTGTCATCAGTGCCGCCATTCGAGCAAGTAGCAGCTAGCATCTGGAGGTGAGGGTGAGCACATATATTTAGTTGAGGCAAGTCCTTTGTAGTTGCATATATTTTTGTATGTTTGTCCACTTTAGGGACTTTTACTCTTATTATGGCTTTGTAATTGTGATTTCCAGGTTCTAGGAGGGATTCAGTTCTTATGCATGTATTCTTTTGGCTTGCTTTATTCCTTTTTGTTGTTATTGTTTCTGCCACTTGGTTTATGCCCTTTTAACCAGTACTACCTGTTTTGGGTTTCGATTTGGCTTAACTACTGGTGGGATATACTAGGTGCCATAACGGCTTGAGGAATCGAGTCGTGACACAGCCACACAATGGTGGCGTACATTTATTAAGACTAGGTCAACTGAGTCTCCTCCTATCACCTGGACTAAGTTTTCTGAGGCCTTCTCGACAAGGTTCATCCCTCGCATCGTCAAATATCACATTCATGATTATTTCTCCAAGTTAGAGCAGGGTTCCATGATTGTGTCAGAGTATGAGGTGAGGTTTCAGGAGCTTTACCGCCATGCCAATATGATTTTACCTACAGAGGAAAAAATGGTTTGGTGTTTTGTTCATGGGTTAAGACTACAACTACAAAGTGTGGATCATTCTATGGTATCACTGCGTTGCTCCTTTCTAGATGTTGTTTATCATGCCCGCATTATTGGTCAACTCCACCGTGAGGTCCAAGGGGATAGCGACAAGAGAGCTAGATATGAGGGTAGCAATATTGGGTCCCATTACAGGCTGAGACATTTACATGATAGGACTCAATAGCGGTTTTGATATAGTCAACCTAGTTGTCCTATTTAGTCCTTATTGTAGAGTTTAGAAGGTGACATGTATAAATGGAGTGAGGATGGCTCTAGCTAGAGTCATGGGTCCAAGACTAGTACTTTAAGTCATGGTGGCCATTCTTCTATGAGCAGATCATTTTTGAGTTTTTTTTCTGTGGTGAGTTAGATCACTGGCCAGAGGTTGCCCTTACATAGATAGATTGCTTCAATCCCACATCTAACTCTACTACTTCACCATCAGCACCTCCAGTTAGAGGTCAAGGTTAGAGTCAGAATTGTCATAGTGGACAATAGGGTATTCGGGGTAGTCCCTGGGAAAGCAGGTTAGGTGGTAGGACTAATGGCAAGTGTAGAGGAGGACATGTCCATTTTGATGCAGCTCTAGTGAGGCTAAAAGTTGAAGCATCAGATAATGAAATCAGGGGAATGATTCTTTTATGCCATCAGCACGCCTTAACTTTATTTGACCGTCATTCTACATATTTTTTTGTGTTTGTATATTATTCTTTTTGTTTGGGAATGAGTTTTGAGTCTATGGTAACACCATTACATGTGTCGACCCCCGTGGTGAGTCTTTAGTAGTGGATAAGGTGTTTTTATCTCTCTTAGTTACTATTTAGAGGCGTGACACCAAGGCTAACCTTATGTTGTTGGATATGCTTGATTTTGATTTAATTGTGGGCATAGACTAGTTATCTTCCTAAGGTGTGGTTTTAAAGTTATTTTCTAAGACTATTACCTTAGACATCCCTAGTGGTTTGGCAGGGATCCACTAACAGCACACCAATTGGAGTGATCTCTTTTGTTCAGGCTCAGAGACTAATGATTAGCGGGTGTTATTTTTATCATGCCTATGTGCATGATATGAGTAGAAAGCTTTCTCTAGTTGAGTCCATTCTAGTTGTCCGTGATTTTGAAGATGTGTTTCCTACCGACCTACCTAGGCTTACCCCGGTGTGTGATATTGACTTCCCTATAGAGATTGAGTTGGGTACTCGACTTATTTCCATTCTGCCAAATCAGATGGCTCAAGCGAAACTTATTGTTCAATTTCAAGACCTCTTGGGTAAGTGTTTCCGCAGGTCTAGTGTGTCACCTTGGGGAACTCCTGTTCTTTTAGTGAAGTGAAGGACGGTACGATGCAATTGTGAATTGATTATAAGCAATTGAATAAGGTCATAGTGAAGAACCTCTACCCCATACCTAGGACTGATAATCTATTCGACCAATGTCAGGTTGTCCAGGTGTAGTCAAATATTAATTTGAGGTCTAGTTACCATTAACTAAGGATTAGGGAAGCGAACATCCCTTAGAATGCCTTACAGAATCTGTATGGCCAATATGAGTTCCTAGTGATATCTTTTGGTTTGACTAATTCCCATGCCGCCTTTATGTACTTGATGATGCGGGTGTTCAGGCCATATCTTGATTTTTTATTCATTATGTTCATAGATGATATTCTGATATACTTGCGGAGAAGAAGTGATCATGAGCTGCATTTGAATATTATGCTCCAAACTTTGAGAGATCATCGACTTTATGTGAAGTTCTCAAAGTGTGAGTTTTGGCTTGAGACTGTAGTATTTTTCATGCACATGGTGTCCAAGGGTGGTATAATTGTAGATCTGCTGAAGAAAGGGTCTATTCGTGGTTAGGCTAGGCCAACTTTGGTGACTGAGCTTTGGAGCTTCGTTAGTTAAGTAGGCTACTACAGAAGATCTGTTGAGAGCTTCTCCACTATTCAATCACCTTCGATCCAGTTGACCCACCTTAATTTTCCTTTTGAGTGGTTTGAGGAGTGTGATTTGAGTTTTCGAAAGCTCAAGTAGTTGATGACTACTACTCCTATATTGACTCTTCTTGTTGACGGCGATGGCTTTAAGGTTTATTATGATGCACTCGACATCGATTTGTGGTGGGTATTGATGATGCGGGGTCAACTTATTACTTATGCATCGAGGCAAATTAGGCTACATGAGTTCAACTACCCAACTCATGACTTAGAGTTAGGATGGTAGGTTTAGCACTTAACATCTGGAGGCACTACCTTTATGGCGTTCGTTGGAGATCTACACTGATCACATGAGTCTACAGTACATCATGAACTAGAGAGATCTTAATTCGAAGAAGCGTCACTGGATTGAGCTTGAGAAGGACTATGACCTCTCTATCATTTACCATCTGGGCAAGGCGAATGTGGTAGGGGACACCTTTAGTTGGAAGACAGTGGGTATGGGTAGTTTAACCTTTCCATCTATTGTGGAGCAACCATTAGCATTGGACATTCAATCCTTAGCAAACGAGATGGTTCAGTTGGATGTTTCGGATTCTAGATGTGTTCTAGCCTATGTGGGAGTTCAGCCCTTTCTTCTTGATCAAATTTGTAGCCGTAAGTTTAAGGAGTATGCCTTGGTTGAATTTCGAGATCAAGTGTCAACGCGTGATACTAGTCAGGTTAACTTAGACTCAGATAAGGTTTTGAGGTTCGCATGTCCTATTTATGTCCCCATAGTTGGGGTTTGATTCATTTCATACTTTTGAAGACCCATGATTTTAGATATTTTATTCATCCAGGCACCGCAGGGATGTATCGTGAATTGACGTAGCATTCCTGGTAGGCCAACATGAAGAGAGATATTACATATTAGGTATCCTATTGACTGTGTTGTCAATAGTTGAAGGCTGAGTATTCGAGAAATTGTTGTGAATTCCAGAGATTAGCCATTCCGAAGTGGAAGTGGGATCGGATCACTATAGACTTTGTCGCAGGTTTTCTTCGGATTCTAGAGATATTGATAGGATTTGGGTCACCGTTGATCGATTGACCAAGTTAGCACACTTCCTACCTATTCATTCATGATTTAGTGCCAAGAGGTTAGCCCAAATCTATATTCATGAGGTGGTTTCTCTTTATGGTGGGTCAGTCTCTAATATATCGTATCAGGGTGCTCAATTCACTTCTAGCATCTGGAGGATTTTCCAGGATGAGTTGGGCACTCATGAAGACCTTAACATAACCTTCCACCCTCATACCAATGGTCAGTTAGAGTGTACTATTACGATTCTTGAAGATAGGTGGTGAATCCACAATTTGGACTCATTTAGGGCTTTATTTGGATATATTTTGTGTCCTCAAATGCTTGTTTTGTGCCAATAACTAATGTAAAACCCTTGATTTCCAGGTGTTTGGATTGACCAACAAAGCATGGACACTAACTTACAAAAGGGAACGAAGCGAGCTGAAAGAGCAAAGAAATGAAGGCCTGGTTATCGCTGAGTCCCTTTGGTGAGTCATGTAATGACCTTCTGACCGCCTAATGTTCCAGCGTGCCAAGCCCTGAAGGAGAAAATCAATTTGGCTATAGGAAGGAGTAGTCGGCGTGAAATCGAGTGGTTCCGCGATGCAGTGTTGGATCGTCCAAAGTATAGAACTTGAGGATGTTGAAGGCCAAAGCAGAAAGACGATGAACTTGGCCAAAAGGCTGATCGTCAAGTTGATCGGCGAGCCTGACTTACTGTGCCGAATGGTCCTTCGCAGCATATTTTTGGCGACTATAAATACATTTTCAAACATTCATTACAGTAATTTTTGAGTTTGAACTCTGAGTTTTGAAACAACTTTTCCTTAGCTTTGAAGAATTGAAGTTTTCCATTTTTGAGAAATTGGAAGTGGGTCTTTGAGATTCTTCAATTTGAACCTTTGTAAAGGCGAAATTAATTTTACCTAGTTGATGGAAACACAATTTTGTAACAATTTCTATCTTTTTATGATGTCTAGCTAAAATCTCAAGAATCTGTCTTATTATTTGTTAGTTCGTGTTATTTGTTGTTGTTGTAGCTGATAATTGAAAACCAAACCCCCATGTTAATTGACACTCGTGTCAATCCCTTAATTTGAATAATGTTTTTATTCCTAAATATCTATTCGTATGATTGAGTTAAACCTATTCATACTTTACTCTTGAATCTTAAACACGTACCACTCCCTGTGGGGTTCGACTCCAACTCATTTAGTTGGGTTATTATACTAACTAGCGATCGTTGACACTTAGAATTGGAAGAAGTTTCCTTGAAATGTTAATCAAAATGGCACCACTACCGGGGAGTGGTGTTGGCTAAGACTCTTTCGTTAAGTTGAATTTTGTTCTTAATAGTTATAGTCGAATCTACTTACTTTTAGTTTTGGTTTTCGTGTTGTTTGTTGAGCAGAGAAATTGAGGATAATGGGTAGCAACGGTGACCAAATGGATCACCCTCCTTTGAGATTGATGAGTCTTTGGGATGACATCCTCACCTTTAAGCAATTGGAGGGTGACACCATTTATGAGTTGTGGAAAAGATTTAACGACCTCTTGCAGCAGTGCCTAACTCATGGAATTCCAGAAAAGATGCTTCTGGAATATTTCTGTAGGATCCTTGGTCCGAAAATAGAGGAGTGGCTGACCAAATTTCTCTGGGTGGTCTCAAAAGACTACCCTACGAAACAGTAGCCCAATTCCTTGATGGCATGATTAAGACCAACAAAGAGACAGAAAAAGACCAAGAATTGGCCGCATTGTTGACTCAACTTGATGTCTTTTCGAAGAAAGTCATGGAAATTGAGGTAATGTGCAAACGGAAAGATAGATACATATCCCCTCATGAGCGGAGAAAGCCTAAGGACAATGAGGGCAGACGTGTCCAATAAACACTCTCAATCATTCTCCGAAAGGTTAATAAGCATGATAGAGTGCTAGAAGAGATAAGAGAGAATGTCGAAATTCTAAATCAGATGACTGCCTCTCACTCCAGATCTATTCATGTAATTGAGACCCTCATGGGTCATGTATTGCCTCATCTCTACCCAAGACAACAAGAGGGGTTGCTTAGTGACACTAAGGTCAACCCAAAGAATGAATTTTGAGTGAGGACTTGTGTCATGCCACGACGTTAACTAAGGCGCTTCTCGGGAGGCAACCCAAGTTTTACTCCTTTTGTTTTCTTTTAGACATAATCTTGTGTTGATTTTTGCAGGTCGAAATGGAAGATGTGAATGAAAAGTGCAGGTTGGCGAGCTAACAGTCCAGTCGGCGAGCCTAACTTGGACCGTCGTTGGACTTAAGGAATTCTAGGGTTTAACTCTGTAAAACTCGGTGAGCCAAGGAGCACATTGGTGAATTGCCGACCAGATCAGCGATCACGATCTTGTCTGCCATTTGGACCCCCACATTTACTGGAGGTCCTGTAAAAGTCGGCGAGGTAAGTGCCCACTCGGCGTGTCGCTGAGTCGCAAAACTTATGTCGCCGAATGGGTGAGAACTCGACGATTTTTAAAGGACAATAGTTCAAAAGTTCAAATTCTTTCACATTCCCTCACTTTTCAACTTTCCAAACTCACACCCGAAATGGTTTGTCCTATATTTTTGTGTTTTTGTAGCATTTTATTCCTCAAGTTTGTGTTCGGAGTTCAATTTCTTTCCCTCCTAGCTTTTCAACTTGTTTAATCGGCATATAAGGTTGGTTTTCTGAACCCCGAATCTTTATTTGACAATTTTTACTCATATTCAATGATATTTATATTAGTGATGTGTGCTGGGCCTCTCTGATCATAATTGTATGCTTGATTGCCTATTTTAATTTGAATATCTTTCTTTAAGTTGTCGATATTGTGATTTCCCGAATTTTGTATGCCTTAAAGTTGATCAAAATTGTTGAGTGTTGCTTTGTTGATGTTGGGTCTAGTCGGGTGAAGTTTAAGTAACCCGCATTTTTGCTAAATGACGTATTTTACCCGATGATCGAGTGAATGATGTCATCCCTAAGGGAAAAGTCGTCAAATGGCCAAATTTGGCCAAGCTGAGAGAAGTCTGAGTATCTTAGAGGCATGGGTTTAATGAGTTTGGGCTTAATTGAATGGGTGCATGTTTTGATATTGTTTTTGGGGGCTACGGGGTTGAATTTGGAAGTTGGGGTTGAAAGTAAGCACGTTGGGTCATTTGGCAAGATGGTCGAGCTTGCCGAACCACTCGGCGGTTCGCCGAATCCACCTTATCGCCTAAAATTTCATGCTCAATTAGAAGTTGTGCTCTGTAAATTTTGGCGAGTAGCCTGAGTTCGCCGAGTGCACTCGAGGACTCGCCGAAAGTCCTTCTTGATCACCATTTATGCGCCTCTAACCCCTAAAATGTACTGAATCTTTCGGTGGGCTAGTCTTTGCTCACTGATTGTTGTAGGCAATTTTTCGAAAGATCCTTCCAATCACCGACATACCATTCGTCTGGGAAAAATTTGAGTCAATCCTTTCGACGAGCCCGATCTAGCTAGCCAAAGTGATTCGGCGACTCGCCGACTGGTTCAGCGAGTCTGTCTGCAACTATTTTCTACAAACTTCGCTTGAAATGTTCCTAATTCTTCTTCGATGATTTTGTAGATTTGGCTAGAACGAACCTTGACATGCCGCCTTGTAAAAGAGCAAGGGGCATAACTCTAAATGAAGGGGGAGCCAATTCTCCCAAGAAGGGAAGAACAAAACCTCCAAAGGGAGGTAAGAGCAGGGAAAAAAGGCCAGCATCTGAGGTTCCGGAGCATGACTCCGATAGTGAGGGGTCCCAAGCTGCATTCTCTTAGCCGGATGACAATCAGCCATTAGAATCCCAGCGGGCTGAGATCCGTGCTAGGTCCCATCCTGACTCAGCCAGAGTTGCAGTTGCCTCCTACCCAGCAGATACAATGCCAGCCCCGGCACCTTCTGTGGCTCCAGTGTTACCAGTAGTTCGTCCTCCCTGACTCCTTAATAGATTCAAAGTTGATAGGTTGCGGAATATTTCTCAAGGAGAAGCTGTTAACTACAGAGGGCCTTGAGGGCAGATATTCCAAACTGAGGGATACCTTTCATTTCCATCGGTTTGAGTAGTTCACCAGGCCCCGAGGCCCCTACATTCCTTCATGGGTCCAGGAGTTTTATACCACATACGGAGAGCTGGTTCCCAAGGGGAAGAAGAAGTCCAGTCCCTTCAGATATGTGAAGTCGGTCATGGTTCGAGTAAAGGAAGTAGGGTGCAGCAGTGAGTACATTAGCACTGTACTAAACAGGGCTACGGGTACTATATTAGCATATGAGGGCTTGCCTATTACTCAGTCCCTAGATGATTTGAAGGGTTTGTTGGTAGCTCTGATTTCTAATACCACCCCGAGGTGAATCGAGGCAGTTGCCCCCATCGAGAAGAGAGACTTGAATATTATTGCTCGGTTCTGGTTCTGATTCATCAGCAACACCATTCTGCCTTTTTCAAACGAGTCCATCCTCCGGCACCCCAAGGCAGCCTTCCTTGGATCGATCATATCCATGAGGATCATTAACATGGAGCTCCTTATAGATCAAGAAATGGCCATGAGGGCCAAGCAGCACCAGACCTCCCTACCATTCCCAGTTCTGATCACTGAGCTGTGCCGGCATGCTGGAGTTCCTATCGACTCGACGAGAAATATTAGGGTCACTTCTTCATCTTCCACAGACATTCGGCGTATCGAGGCCAAGTACATACGAGAGGAGGCCGACAAGAGGAGAGGAGCCCCAGTAGATACATCTGCGGAGGTGGACATTGACTTTATACCTGCAGAGGCATCTTTGCCTACTCCGGCCTCTAGGTCTTCAGGTACATCTGCTCCCACTTCTTCCTCTCAGCTCCCAGTACCTCTACGGTAGCCCAACCCAAAAAGATTACTCAGGATATGATCCTGGAGATGGGGCACCTGGCCCATTTAACTGATGTGAGGGCGACCCAATTAGAGGTTGCAGTCCCATGGATGATTGAGAGTGCCATCCTTGCTGCACTGACCACCCTCCGGACTTCCATTGACACTCTCACTGCGAGTGTTGAGGGTTGTGAGAGCAGACATGGGGAGACTTCTGAGGTTACGACTTTGACAGCTGAGGTTTCGGATCTGAGGAAAGACGTGTACTACTTGAAGTCCACTGACTTCAATTCCCTATTGGAGGAAACTGATGATGTTGATGCCTCGATGACTTCTGAGATTCCTCCAACCACCACCGAAGATGTACATCGGGATGGCATAGCAGCTGATGAGTCAGAGGCAGAGAACGATGAGGGGTAGATAGAGGTGAGGGAGGAGAGCATATATGGAGACCTACCAGATCTAGAGGAGACGGTTGTACAGTCCGTGATCCAGACATCGCTGACAGAGACAGCCATGGCAGCCCCTAGTGGAACCGGTACTTTTGATGTGACTCCAGGCACTGATGCCCAAGATCAGAGTACTACACCGCGCAATGATGCCACGACAGATGGAATGACTGTTTAGACAATATTTTTCTTTACCTCCTTCTCTAGCCCTTCTTTTTGACTTTTTGGATATTTTCTTGCATTTGAGGAAAAATCTCTTTTTGTTTGTGGTGGGGTGAGGTACTTCCATACCTACCTCTTGTTTTGTTGATATTTTCTGTACATATTGGGTTTTATGCTATATATTGTGTTTTGACACTGTTTTTGTGGATGTAACAACTATAAAGCAATCACACACAATTAAAATAACAATACGTAGAGGAATTCTCAAGATGTGATCGATTATAGGCAAATTTTGCTATATGGGTAATTGAAACTACTAGTAATTAGCTAAATATCAGTGGGTAGGCTAGACTATAAGGGAGATAGCTTTCTCTCGAACAACTACACCGGATCAGGTGATTTGTTTCGAACATCAACATGCAAAGCAATTAAGAACAACCCATACCTTAATTCATCTACTCTCTCGAGCTAGATCAATAAGATTGGGTTTAGGATTCACTCTTTAGAGCTGAACCCATATCGACCCAATACCTACAAATCATTAATGGAAAGCTTAAGCCCCAAAACTTCTCTCTCGAGCAAGCTAAGAACATAAGATTAGAACTGCAATTGCAACTACAATGCATAAATTAAACCTCAGCTAATGATTAAACCCACTTCAATATAGCATTTAAACTAGTAATTAACAATACCCATAAGTTAGTTCAACCCATAATCACATGATCACACCCCAAGAATTGGGGTTTTACCCAAACATCATAAAAAGGTAAAAATGGTTACCAAATCGATTATCCATCAACTGGGTAAGAGTATTCAAACCTTTACAATGTTCAAAATTGAAGATTATTAGTAACCCACTTGCAAAATCACCAAATTGAATCTCGAAAAAGCTCTCAAGTCTACTGGGAAACTATTCTAAATGGTAGCATGTTAAAATCTGGAACAGAGAGCTTCTAAATTAACAGTTCAAAATTCAATTTATAGTTGCCAAAAATTAGCCATGAAAGGCCATTAGTTGAGGCAAGTCGGGTTCACCAAGTGGTTCGGCGAACCGCCCTTTGATCTCCTCTATTGCCTTTTTGCATTGGCACTCAGCATCCTCAAGTTCTTTAACTTTGGGCCATCATTCTTGTCATCGCAAAACTGATCAGCTACACTGGAACTTTAGGCAGTCAAAATAACCACTCGGCGATTCGCCAAGTGTTATTGGCGATTATGAGGCTCTCCTTTCTCCACTTCTTCAGTTTGTTTTGTTCATTTTTGCTTGTTAGTGTCCTTGCTTTGCTCCTCAATCCATATACCTGAAAATCAAGGCTTTAACATCAGTTTATGGCCAAAATTAAGCATTTGAGGACACTAAAACTATACAAACAAAGCCCCAAATAAGTCCAAATATCTAACTCATCAACACCTCCAACTTAAACTTTTGCTTGTCCTCAAGTAAAACTCAAGATCAACAGTTCAGAAAGGATCTCTCAAATAGTGCTGCATAAGACTCAACATGAATGCACACAACAAGGTTCAAAGTATTCACGCAATAATCATTTGTGCACTAAAAAAATCAAATTGTTACTTGCCATTATCAAAGATGCTCAAGTTCACAATACTTGCTTCAAATGGAAGTTCAAGCTCAACAAAAGCACTCAAATACCCTTACAACAAAGATGATTCCATATTAACACAAAATTCTTCACAATTTAGAGTTCCAGAATCACATACAAATGTCACACTCACAAAGATAAACACATGCATGACTTCACCCATAGGTTTGCCCTCATTTCAAGTGCTTGCATCACTCAATCAACCAGACCAACGGGGCAAATCTAGGTGTGATCACACACAATGTTCAAAGTATTCTCATCACACAAGGCATTGGTACCAATACCGAACAAGACTCCACACTTTCTAGCTAGTGTGCAATGTTCATCACAAGAGACTCATTTAACAACTTGCTAGTCACAACGAGATGCTGAAAGTTCACACATTGTCTACGCAACTTCATTTGCCTCATCGTACCCGCACATTCATTTCGTTCAATTAATAGCACTACTCAAGTCATCGGTATTCATCATAACCAACACTCAAATTTTTCACAAAAATAGCTACAATCGTACACAAAAGAGTTGGCAAAATATTAAAAATTGGTTCAAAACCATTTTCATTCAACATGATAGGCCACAAGCTAAAACATCCACAAGATCAAGATCAAAGCATATATATATCAACAAGATCAGACAAATATTCACAAAACAAATAAAAATCACAAGAGGTAGGTATGGAAATACCTAACCCCACCCAAAAAAAAAAAAGAAGTTTTCCTCAAATGCAACTTAAACAACATAAAGTATCTCAAAATATTAGAGAGAGAGAGGAAAATCAACCTTTCTACACATCCACTACGTCTTACAAGGCAACAGTGCCCGGGGTAGCACTCTGAGATTGGGCATCAGTGCTCAGTGTAGCATCAGTTGTGGCTCTACTAGAGCCTGTCATTTTAGTGTCTCTCAAGGAGGTTTGTCGGGCTATCTCAAACATGGCACCCTGTAAGTTGGCCAGATCCTCATAAATAGCCGCATCTCATACCTCAAGTTGCTCCTCATCTGTCTCGAAGATGGCACCTCAGCCTCTAGCCGAGAAACCCGCACATCGACATAATGGGCTAGGTGCCCCATCTTGAGGAGCATGGCCTGAGTGATCGGAGGCCTGGAGGTAGTAGCACCACTGTCAGCTCTAGGGGGTGGGAAAGCATCAGAAGAACTCGGGATGTGAGAAAGAGTTGCACTAGATGTACCTGAAGGCCCTGACGCTAGAGTAGGCAGGCTGCCTCTGTAGGTAATGACTCTATATCAACCTACGGGGATGTATCCAGAGTCATCTCGTGTGTACTCGGCCTCTATACGCCGAATGTCGGTGGAAGATGTGGATGTAACCTCCACATCTTTCTTCTCATCACGAGGAACACCTTCCTGAGGACATACCTCTATAATGAGTACTGGAAACTAAAGGGATGTTTGGCGCTGTTTGACCCTCATGGCCACCCGATGATATAACTCTATAATGAGTACTAGAAAATAAAGGGATATTTGGCGCTGTTTGGCCTTCATGGCCAAATTCAGCCGCATCCTTTCTATGATAGATCCGAGATATGCTGCCTTCGGATGGTGGAGAATGGACTCGTTCTGTGACGACATAACTGAGCTGCTGATGAACCCAAACTAGCACTAACCTGCTACTTTTAGGTCTTTCTTCTCTATTGGTACTTCGGCCTCAATCCACCTAGGAGTGTTGTCAAAAATGAGGGGAGCTAGCCATCCCTCCAGGTCATCCAGAGTCTGTGCAGTGCTCACACTCTAATACTCGTGCTCAAAGCCTGCAGCCCTTTCAAACACAACATTGATATCATCGTTGCTGCATCTCACTTTCCTCCCTCGGACCATCACAAAATCCACCGGTCTGAATGCACTAGGCTTCTTCTTCTCCTATTGTACCAAGTCACTATAAGCTATATAAAACTCCCGGATCCATGTAGGAATGTATGGGCCATGGGGCATGGTGAAGACCTCGAACCTATGGAACTGGATAGTGTCCCATACTGTAGGATTCTTGTCCACCATGCTATCCGTGGACAACCTCTTTTCTTCAAAAATGGTCCTCAGTCCCTCGGCCTTCAACCAGTTGAGTAACCAGGGAGGAGGACCCTAAACAGGTGGTGTTGGAACCACCGTTTGTGCTGGAGCTGACACTGAATCTGAAGCAGGAGCGGTTGGCTCCAGAATCTTCGACGGATCATTACGAGCTTTGGAACATCACTCTACTCGTCGGTCCTACAACAACTGATTATCCTCAGGCTCAGAGAATGAATCCTGAGAATCAAAGGACTCTCTCTCACTACCGGAGTTGTGCCCCGGTGTCTCAGCTACGAACGCCTTGCCCTTGACCTTGCTTCCCTTCGGAGGTAACTTCTTGCTCTTTGCATTGGAGGAAACTACTTCCTCATTAATCACAATCCCTCTGGCTAAGGCAGCTTGCAAATTGCACTTGGTGGGAATAGCTCCGCGTTGCGGACTAGCTCCCCCAAGGAGCAAAAATTTTGTTCGCAACGCAGTTGTGTTGTGGTCTCTGTTGTCTTGAATTTTAATTCCAAATATCTTCAGGCAACAGCTCCGCGTCGCGGACTTGTTCTGCGACGAAAATGTAGAAATTCTGAAATCAATTTTTACTTCATTAAAGAGTCCAACTAAGTGAGGGGTATTTAGGATACTTTAGGGGACGTGTATATAATGATTTTTAAGTCAATTTACCTCATTTTTATCACTCAAACACAAAATCCCAAAGATCTAAACCTAAGGTTCTTTCTTCCTCTACTTTCTCTCTCTCTCCTAAATAACTCCATTGAAGAAGATTGGAGCTTCAAGAAGAAGACCAACTGTCCAATGTTTCAACTTGGATTTTCATTGTTAATTAGTCAATAAGGTATGGTTGCTTATCACTCTTGGGATTCCTTTCCCTAAGAGGCCACTTCAAGATGAATTTCAAAATCTTCAATTTCTAGGTTTCAATCCAAAAACGTGGGTCTTCATTCTAAAGTGAAATTGATGTTATAAACTGACTTTGATTAATGTTATATGAACAATTATGGATGGATTAATGTTGTATTGGTGGTTTCTTGAAGAATTCCCCATGAAACCCATGTTTCCTCTTCTTTTCCTAATTCTAACCCTAGTTTGTGTTAGATATAAATTAAAGGCTATGAATTGAATGTGATGTTATGTAATTCATGTTTTTTTAATGATTCTACCCTAGGTTATGTATAATTTCTATGAAATTAGGGTTGAGTCTTTGAATGAAGTCTTGAAGGTTATGAAGGGAATATGTCAATTGCTTATATTGATGTTGATTATGTTGTTACTTCATGAATTACCTCGTATTATATATTGGTTATGAATTGTTTGGTAATTGAAGTATGAATGTCCCATGAAGGGCAAGAAGGTATGAAGGATGGTTCTTCTTTGAACTCAAGTATGAAAGGTGAATTACTTAGATTGTAATGATGTCATACCTAATGTGTTTTTGTGGTGTTGATGACCTAGTTTCCTCATCCTTAACCCTCTACACTTGAATTACCTATGAAGTATGTATGTATGTTATGGTATGATTGCTATATGATTGAAAGGTAGTTCTCATAATTATAGTGTAATGTAAAGTGAAAGGTTTACTCACTTACTAAGTGTTTCTAAAGTGAAAGGATTGTTACTCCCTCATGAACACATATGAGCTATTATGGTAAGATGTCTACATAAGAGTCTAATAAAGGCTAATGTAAACTTATGTGATGACTAAAGATGATTACAAAAGGGAATTAGATGCTTAGCATCGAAAGGGCATGTAAATGAGATGGGTGTCTCACGTTTAGTAATCCGGCTCCCCAAATGGGTTTCCACACGTTTAGAAAGTCCGAATTACCCACAGTATGTGTTGTCTCATGAGATGGAAACCTTCACGTTTAGTAAGTTAGGGTTTATAGAAGCAATCTCCTTGACCCTTAACTATGTGCCCACATAGGACTCTAGCTTAGTCGATCCACCTAGATAGCTATGTACGAATGGTTACACCTTAGGCAATTGTTAACCCTCTATTTTCGGTGTGGGAGTAGAACTCCAGATTCCATGTAGCTCTCATGGTCTATGTCGGTTATTCCAATATTTCCCTAATGTAAAAAGTAAATGAAGGTATGAAAGGTGTAAACTCTTACTAGGGCTTTCTTAAGGGTTTCTACATAGTGTAAGGGAGGGTATAGGACTTCTCTTGTACATTGCACTTGTGGGATCCTAAGAGATGGTTGTAGTAATGTTCTCTTATGATTATGCTGATTATGACTTATGTATGTTGAAGCTATGTTATGTATGATCATTATGAATAAGGTAAGTTATGATGAAATATGATCTTATGAATGTATGCATGAAGTAGGTTGCTTAATGTGATACTTTGCTTTGAATACGGTTATGGGGTTCTATTCTTTGCATTGCACTAGTATTGCTTGGGTTGTCTACATGTTGGGATGATATTATGTTGGGTTGGACTATGATGTTTACTTTGTGTGTATATTGGATTTACTTGGTAAAAAGCATGTTTTGACTAAATGTCCTTTTATGCATGTTTCAATGGTTTTTATGCATAGTAACCATACTTAGTACGTGTGTTGTACTAACCCATATTTTCTCCCTTTTCCCCAAATATTTAGGTTCGGGCCATTGAGGATTCAAACTTACTTCTCAAGACACTTGGAGTTGCTTCCCAAAGTTGGTGAGTCCTCAAGTCCGAGGACAAGACCCTATGATCTAGCTTCTAAGTTTAGTTCTTTGCTTATGTTGAAAGACATTGTTGTACTTTCCTATTTCAAGACTTCTTATCGATGTAAGGGTTAAGTCCCATTTTTGATACTTCTATGTCTAGATGGTGCATTGTGACGAAGTTAGATTCTGTTTTTTTGTATATGAAGTGAAGTTGAACTTCCAAAGTAAAAGTTTTAAATTTTCCGTGATTTTATTCTATGATACATGTTATGATGAATGCGAAGGGCTTGTATAAGACCTCATCGAGGTTGAATACGCCGGTAACGACTAGGGGGTGCTCTCGGGTTGTTACAAACTTGGTATCAGAGCATAAGATTAAGAATATTATTGGCCACTCAAGTTGCTAGGGATGCTAGGGTGCAAGTGAACCCCAATCCTAGCACTACCGCTTCTAGGATAAGGGATTTCTGAAGGATGAATCCCCCTACTTTCTTTGGCTCCAAAGTGGAAGAAGATCCATAAGGGTTCATTGATGAAGTGTTTAAGGTTCTAGAGGCTATGGGTGTGTCTTCTCAAGAAAAGGTGGAGTTAGCCACCTATCAACTCAAAGATGTGGCACAAGTGTGGTAGGAACAATGGAAAGAGGGGAGACCTACTATAGAGGGTTCGATAAGTTTGGCTACATTCAAGACGGGTTTTCTTGATAAGATTTTTCCCCTTGGAACTAAGGGAGAGGAAAATGCAAGAATTCATGCACCTTCGTCAAGGGGGTATGAGTGTGAAGGAGTATGGCCTCAAGTTCACTCAACTGTCCAAGCATGCTTCTACTTTGGTGTCGTACTCTAGAGCTACAATGAACAAATTTATTATGAGGGTATCCGATCTTATGGTGAATGAATGTAGGTCGGCTATGCTTATCCCAAACATGGATATTTCTCATTTTATGGTTCATGCTGAACAAATTAAGGAGCAAAAGCTTAACCAAGTTGGTAGAGAATTGAAGAGTTCAAGGGCCGATGATGAAAATTCTTCTAAGGTTAGGTTTGAAATCCAAGATAAGCCAAAGTTCAAAAAGAGGTTTTCCAACCAAGGTCCTCCTAACACTCCAAGGGTCAACAAAGGTAAAGTTTCTACGCCCAAGCCTCAAGAAGCAAGAGGTGGTGGTCCTTATGTTGAGAAGCCTATTTGTACAAAGTGTGGTAAAAAACATGAAGGCAAGTGCCTAGTTGGCACGGGTAATTTCTATGGTTGTGGTAAGAGCGGCCATATGAGGAGGGACTGCCCTATGCTAAAGGTTCAAGGAAGGGAAAATGCTCAAGCACAAGCAATTGGCCCAAATCCCGATGCTCCTAAGAAGAATTGCTTCTATGCTCTCCAATCCTGAGGTGATCAAGAGAGCTCTCCGGATGTTGTGACCGGTATGCTACAAGTATTTTCAATTAATGTTTATGCATTGTTGGATCCCGGTGCCACTTTGTCTTTTGTAACCTCTTTAGTGGCTATGAAGTTTCATATGTTTTTCGATGTCTTAGATAAACTCTTTTCGGTTTCTACCCCTGTGGGTGATTCCATAGTTGCTAAAAGAGTTTATTGGGTTTGTCCCATAATAGAGTCACTTTAGTTGATTTGGTGGAACGTGATATGTTAGACTTTGATGTTATACTGTGGATGAATTGGCTTCATGCTTGTTTTGCGTCCATAGATTGTAGGACCCGAATTGAAGTTTCAATTTCCTAATGAACCCATTTTAGAATGGAAGGGAGGAAATTCTGTTCCTAGGGGAAGGATCATTTCATGTCTAAAAGCTTGTAAGTTGATTTCTAAGGGTTGTCTCTATCATATTGTTAGGGTCAAGGATCTTGAGTCCGAGATTCCTCCTTTGGAGTCGCTCCCCGTAGTGAAGGATTTTCCAGAAGTCTTTCTCGATGACTTACTCGGAACACTTCCTAAACGGGAAATAGATTTCGGCATAGATTTATTGCCGGATACACAACCCCTTTCAATCCCTCCTTACTGGATGGCCCCAGCGGAGTTGAAGGAATTAAAAGCTCAACTCAAAGATTTGTTGGATAAGGGTTTCATCCAACCTAGAAAGATGGATCTCTTCGTATGTGTATTGATTACCGACATATAAATAAGGTGACCATTAAGAACAAGTATCCACTCCCTGTGATTGATGACTTATTTGATCAACTTCAAGGAGCGAGTTACTTTTCAAAAATTTATTTGAAGTCGGGTTATCACCAACTTAGGGTGACAGGTATTCACGTTCCGAAAACAGCCTTTCGAACAAGATATGGTCAGTTTGAGTTCTTAGTGATGTCCTTTGGTCTTACAAATGCCCCGGCGACGTTCATGGACCTTATGAATCGCATGTTTAGAAATTATCTAGACTCATTTGTTATTGTCTTTATTGATGAAATCTTGATATACTATAAAAGTGAGGATGATCACATGAATCATTTCAGGATAGTATTGCAAGTCCTCAAAGATCACCAACTCTATGCTAAGTTTAGCAAGTGTGAGTTTTGGCTAAGATTGGTTGCTTTCCTTGGTCACATTATTTCTAGTGAGGGTATAGAAGTTGATCCAAAGAAAACCGATGCAGTCAAAAGTTGGCTTAGACCTTTGAGTCCTTCTGACATTCGAAGCTTTTTGGGTTTGGCCGGTTACTACCGGAGGTTTGTTGAGGGATTTTCATCTACTGCATCTCCATTAACGACCTTAACTCAAAAGAAGTCCAAGTTCGAATGGTCGGAATCTTGTGAAAAGAGCTTCCAATTATTGAAAGATAAGCTCACCTCCGCTCCGGTTTTGACCTTATCGAAGGGCACTGAAGGGTTTGTAGTATATTGTGATGCTTCCCGAGTGGGTTTGGGTTGTGTCCTCATGCAGCATGGTAAGGTTATAGCTTATGCCTCGAGACAACTCAAGGTGCATGAGAAGAATTATCCAACTCATAACCTTGAGCTAGCGGTCGTAATCTTTGCTTTAAAGATTTGGAGACACCATCTCTCTGGGGTACATATGGATGTGTTTACCGACCACAAGAGTCTTTAATATGTTTTTAACCAAAAAGAATTGAATCTCCGACAAAGGAGGTGGTTGGAACTCTTAAAAGATTATGATATGAGTGTCCTTTACCACCTCAGAAAAGCAATTGTGGTTGCGGATGCTTTGAGTCGTGTATCTATGGGTAGTGTGTCACATGTGGAAGAAGAGAAAAGGTAGTTAGCCCGTGATGTACATAGGCTAGACCGGTTGGGTGTCCGACTTGAAGATTCCCCAAAATGAGGTGTCATGGTCCATCATAATTTTGAGTCATCGGTTATTGTTGACATGAAGTCTAAGCAACATCTTGACCCTATTTTGATGGAACTAAAAGAGTCGGTTCTCAACAAAGCAATAGAAACTTTCTCTCAAAGAGAGGATGGGGTGCTTAGGCACCAAGGGAAATTATGTGTGCCGGATGTGGATGGCCTAAGAGATACAATCTTAGAGGAGGCCCATGGGTCCCGATATTCCATCCATCCGGGAGCCACCAAAATGTATCGCGACTTACGTGAGATTTATTAGTGGAACGGAATGAAAAGAGACATAGAAAATTTTGTGGCTAGGTGCTCAAATTGCCAACAAGTCAAAGTCGAGCACCAAGGACCAGGTGGTCTAACTCAAGCTATTGACACCCCCACTTGGAAGTGGGAAGAGATCAATATGGACTTCGTGGTAGGTTTGCCTCGAACCCGGGGGCAACATGACTCCATTTGGGTCATTGTGGATAGATTGACTAAATCAGCCCATTTCCTTCCCATCAAGGTTTCTTATTCGGCAGAAGATTATGCTAAGTTGTACATTAAGGAGATTGTGAAATTGCATGGGACCTTGTTGTCGATTATTTCGGATAGAGGTGCCCAATTTACTTCCCATTTTTGGAGGTCTTTCCAAAGTGGGCTTGGTACTCAAGTGAAACTTAGTACTGCATTTCACTCTCAAACTGATGGTCAAGCGGAATGCACCATCCAAACCCTAGAGGACATGTTGAGAGCGTGTGTCATTAACTTCAAAGATAATTGAGATGACCACCGACCTTTGATAGAATTTTCCTACAACAATAGGTACTACTCGAGTATTGCTATGGCACCCTTTGAAGCACTTTATGGTAGAAGTGTCGATCTCCGGTTAGGTGGTTTGAAGTAGGTGAATTTTCTCTTCTTGGTTCTGAGGTAGTCTATAAGGCTACGAAAAAAGTTCGACTTATAAGGGATAGGTTGTAAACGGCTCATAGTCGGCAAAAGACTTATGCCAATCATAGAAAGAAGGATCTTGAATTTGAAGTAGGTGATTGTGTCTACTTGAAGATCTCACCCATGAAAACGGTGATGAGGTTTGGTAAGAAGGGGAAACTTAGCCCCCAGTATGTTGGGCCTTATGAGATCTTGAAACTTGTCGAAAAGGTCGCTTATGAGTTGAAATTGCCCATCGAATTGGCCCCGGTTCACCCAGTATTACATATTTCTATGTTATAGAAGTGTATAGGTGACCCAGTGTCCATTCTCCCTCTAGAAGGTTTAGGGGTAAATGAAAACCTTTCTTATGATAAGGTTCCGGTCGAAATCTTAGATCGTCAAGTTAAGAAGTTGAGGAATAAAGAGGTGGCCTTTGTAAAAGTCCTATGGAGAAACCACCTAGTTGAGGGTGCAACATGGGAAGCCGAGGCTGACATGAAGTCCCGCTACCCTCATCTTTTTCCTCCTACTCCTAGACAAAATTGAGGTTAGTAGTCTCTCTTAATTAGGTATAAATTGAAAATCATGTGTGTTGATTATTATGACATGATTTCCTTGTATGTGCATATTTTTGTGAAAATTCATGCTTAAGTTGTATTTTGAGTTTCCATGAATTTTGTTTCTCATGGTTGAAACAGCACCCATAGATGTTGTGTGATGTTGTCTTCATGAGAGTTGTAATAAGCATGTTTGATGTTGTCTTGTTAAAGAAATGTCTTGTTGATTGCTTAATATATATGTTGATGCTCATTGAATATGGAGAAGGTACTTCCTTCTATACTTATGTGAAGTAAAGAGTTTTGAGCATAGTGATGTTGCGGATTAAATTCCTATATGATATGATGATATGATGTTGTTGATGTGCCTGGTTGTTGCACTGCTAGTTTAAGTCATTGTCTCCCTAGAAAGAAATCCAAGTGACATTCGGGGACGAATGTTCCTAAGGGGGGGATATTGTAACACCCCGGAAATTCTATGACTTAAGTTAGAGCCTCACCTTGTGAATAAAGACTTAAAAATAGTTAAAATCATGTTTCTAAACCTAAATTAATACAATTGACTTGGTTTGGAAGAGTAAAAGTCTAAACATCAAGAAACGACCACGACATTCGGAAACTAGAGAAGAATGTGTTCTAGTGTGTCCTTAGGTTTTGGGCAGTTTTGGGGGTGTCGTATGATGGTATAATACTGTATAAAGCTTTAAATTAGGAAAATATATTTTTGTAGGATTAAAACGTTTGAATACGACACCCCGGGGCCACCCTAAGAGGCCCTGAGAAGGACTCCAACCTTGGCCAAGCAAGCTGCCAAGGCAGCTTGCAAATTGCACTTGGCGGGAATAGCTCCGCATCGCGGACTAGCTCCCCCAAGGAGCAAAAACTTTTTTCGCGACATGGTCGTGTCACGGACTCTAATGTCTCAAAATTTAATTCCAAATATCTTCAGGGAACAGCTCCGCGTCGTGGACTTGTTCAGCGACAAAAATGCAGAAATTTAGAAATCGATTTTTACTTCATTAAAGAGTCCAACTAAGTGAGAGGTATTTAGGGTACTTTAGGAGACGTGTACATAATGATTTTTAAGTCAATTTACATTATTTTTATCACTCAAACACTAAACAACAAAGATCTAAACCTAAAGTTCCTCCTTCTCTCTACTCTCTCTTTCTCCTAAAGAACTCCATTGAAGAAGATTGGATCTTCAAGAAGAAGACCACCTCTCCAAGGTTTCAACTCGGATTTTCGTGGTTAATTCATCAATAAGGTATGGTTGCTTATCACTCTTGGGATTTCTTTCCCCAAGAGGCCCCTTCAAAATGAATTTCAAAATCTCCAATTCTAGGTTTCAATCCAAAATGTGGGTCTTCTTTCTAAAGTGAAATTGATGTTATAAACTAAATTTGATTGATGTTATATGAACAATTATGGGTGAATTTATGTTGTATTGGTGGATTCTTGAAGAATTCCCCATGAGACCCATGTTTCCTCTTCGTTTCCTAATTCTAACCCTAGTTTGTGTTGGATATTGATTGAAGGCTATGAATTGAATGTGATGTTATGTAATTCATGTTTGTATGATGATTCTACCCTAGGTTATGTATAATTTCTATGAAATCAGGGTTGAGCCTTTAAATGAAGCTTTGAAGGCTATAAAGGGAATATGTCAATTCCTTATATTGATGTTGATTATGTTATTACTTCATGAATTACCTTATATTATGTACTGGTTATGAATTGTTTGGTAATTGAAGTATGGATGTCCCAGGAAAGGCAAGAAGGTATGAAGGTTGGTTCTTCTTTGAACTCAAGTATGAAAGGTGAATTACTTAGACTGTAATGATGCTATACCTAATGTGTTGTTGTGGTGTTGATGACCTAGTTTCCTCATCCTTAACCCTCTACACTTGAATTAGCTATGAAGTATGTATGTATGTTATTGTATGATTGCTATATGATTGAAAGGTAGTTCTCATGATTATAGTGTAATGTAAAGTGAAAGGTTTACTCACTTGCCAAGTGTTTCTAAAGTGAAAGGATTGTTACTCACTTACGAACACATATGAGCTATTATAGTAAGATGTCTACATAAGAGTCTAGTAAAGGCTAATGTTGACTTATGTGATGACTAAGGATGATTACAAAAGGGAATTAGATGCTT
This sequence comes from Solanum tarapatanum, assembly GCA_029582485.1. Taxonomy (NCBI): domain Eukaryota; kingdom Viridiplantae; phylum Streptophyta; class Magnoliopsida; order Solanales; family Solanaceae; genus Solanum; species Solanum tarapatanum. The sequence continues at coordinate 45,342 of JAJOOB010006604.1, read as the reverse complement.
AGGACCAAAAGGGCATGTAAATGAGATGGGGGTCTCATGTTTAGTAAGTCTGGCTCCCCACATGGGTTTCCTCACGTTTAGCAAGTCCGGATTACCCACGGTATGTGTTGTCTCATGAAATAGAAACCCCCACGTTTAGTATGTTAGGGTTTCTAGAAGAAATCTCCTTGCCCCTTAACTATGTGCCCACATAGGACTCTAGCTTAGTGGATCCACCTAGATAGCTATGTACGAATGGTTACACCTTAGGCAAGTGTTAACCCTCTCTTTTCGGTGTGGGAGTAGAACACCAGATTCCATGTAGCTCTCATGGTCTATGTTGGTTATTGTAATATTTCCCTAATGTAAAAGTAAATGAATGTATGAAAGGTGTGAAATCTCACTAGGGCTTTCTTAAGGGTTTCTACATAGTGTAAGGGAGGGTATGCGACTTCTCTTACACATTGCACTTGTGGGATCCTAAGAGATGGTTGTAGTAGTGTTCTCTTATGATTATGATGATTATGACTTATGTATGTTGAAGCTATGTTATGTATGATAATTATGAATTTAGTAAGTTATGATGAAATATGATCTTATGAATGTATGCATGAAGTAGATTGCTTAATGTGGTACTTGGCTTTCAATAAGGTTATGGGGTTCTATTCTTTGCATTGCACTAGTATTGCTTGGGTTGTCTACATGTTGAGATGATATTATGTTGGGTTGGACTATGATGCTTACGTTGTGTGCATATTTCATTTACTTGGTAAAAAGCATGTTTTGACTAAATGTCCTTTTATGCATGTTTCAATGGTTTTTATGCATAGTAGCCGTACTTAGTACGTGTGTTGTACTAACCCATAGTTTCTCCTTTTTCCCCAAACATTTAGGTTCGGGCCATTGAGGATTCAAGCTTACTTTTCAAGACACTTGGAGTTTCTTCCCCAAGTTGGTGAGTTCTCAAGTCTGAGGACAAGACCCTATGATCTAGCTTCTATGTTTAGTTCTTTGCTTATGTTGAAAGACATTGTTGTACTTCCTATTTTCAAGACTTCTTATTCATGTAAGGGCTAATTCCCATTTTTGATACATCTATGTCTAGATGGTGCATTGTGACGAAGTTAGATTCTATTTTTCATATATGAAGTGAAGTTGAACTTCCACAGTAAAAGTTTTAAATTTTTCGTGATTTTATTCTATGATACATATTATGACGAATGCTAAGGGCTTGTATAAGACCTCTTCGAGGTCGAATATGCCAGTAACGACTAGGGGGTGCTCTCGGGTCGTTACAAGCAGACTATCGATGGGTAGTGTAGCGCATGTTTAGGTGGAAAGGAAGGAATTAGAAAAGGATGTTTATCGGCTAGATCGCTTAGGAGTACCATATGACCCTATATTGCTTCAATTGAAGGGTGCAGTTCCTTAGCAAAAAGTTGAGGTTTTCTCCCGAGGGAGAGATGGTGTACTTCGATACCAGGGTCGGATATGTGTTCCGAAGGTGGGTGAGTTGAGATAGCAGATTCTTACAGAAGCCCAAAACTCCAGGTATTCTATTCATCCAGGTGCCACTAAGATGTACCTTGATCTGTAGGAAGTCTTTTGGTGGAATGACTTGAAAAAGGATATAGCAGATTTTGTGGCTAAGTGCTATAATTGTCAGCAGGTGAAGGTAGAAGATCAAAACCCAGGAGGTATGACTCAAGAGATTAACATTCCTACATGGAAGTGGGAAGTGATAAACATGGACTTCATTGCAGTTTTACCTCGTACTTGCAGACAGCATGACTCTATTTGGGTGATAATACACAGAGTTACTAAGTCCGCTTACTTTTTGGCTGTTAAGACTACAGATTCAGCAGAGGACTACGCCAAGCTTTACATTAATCAGATAGTTAGGTTGCATGGGGTTCCTTTGTCTGTCATCTCAGATAGAGATCCTCAATTTACCTCTTATTTCTGGAAGTCATTTCAGAAAGGTCTTAGTACTCAGGTTAATCTAAGCATAACATTTGATCCACAGATGGATGGTCTGTCAGAGTGTACCATTCAAACGTTAAAGGACATGTTAAGCGCTTGCGTGATCGACTTCAATGGGATTATCACCTTCCTCTTATAGAGTTTTCCTACAATAATAGCTAGCATTCCAGTGTTCAGATACGATTCATGATACTATGAAAAGAGTTCAACTCATCATAGATAGACTTTAGACAGCCTAGAGTCACCAGAAGTCTTATGCAGCATAAGGAGAAGGGACATGGAGTTCCAAATTGATAATTGGGTTTTTTCCTGAAGGTGCCACCTATGAAGGGAGTGATGAGATTTGTCAAGAAAGAGAAGCTCAATCCTAGATATGTAGGACCTAACAGGATCTTGAAAAGACTTGGAAGAGTGGCTTATGAGTTAGAGCTGCCAGCAGAACTAGCAGCGGTTCATCCGGTCTTTCACATTTCGTTGTTGAAGAAGTGTATGGGTGATCAAGCATCCATAATGCCATTGGAAAGTGTAGCTGTGAAAGATAGTCTCACTTATGAAGAGGTACCAGTTGAAATTCTTGATTATCAGGTTCGAATGTTGAGAAACAAAGAAGTCGCTTCAGTTAAGATTTTGTGGAGGAGTCAGTCCATAGATGGAGCTACTTGGGAAGCAGAAGCAGCCATGAAATCCATGTATCCTCATCTCTTTCCCCCTATGCGTTAGACACCTAAACTACGTCGTTTAACCCCTACACTACATCGTTTTGGTAAGTTTTAAGTTTTAGCTTAGTAACTTAATCAAAACTTACCCTAACCAATTCATTCTCCCAAAAATTGAACAAACCAACCAAAAGAAGAGAGAGAAAATCTACCAAACCCTCTCCAAGAACGCAACAGGTTTCCCTCAGTTCCATCCCCGAAATTAAAAGATTCCTCCGTGGGATTCGTCAAAAGGTATGTGGGATTTCACTAGTGGGTTCCTTTCACCCATTAGGTCCCTAGAATTCACTCAGATTCTTGATTCCCTTCATTATGTTTAGACTTAGGGTTTCTAGAACTTCAGAATATTGCTGTAATTTAGCTATTAGATTAATCCTAATTAGAATATTACACTTTCATAACTATGTTACCTAATTCTTGCATGAAATTTAGAGTCGTAGTTGTGTAGATTCGTTTAGTTCATATATTACACCTGCTAGCTAGTTTATATAGATATACATGCATCAATTTTCAAATGTTTCATTATCATTTCTTAATGTTGCATTTTAAGTTAGTATGTCAGAATCTTGAGCTATTCAGTTTATTTCAGTTGTGTTGTATTGTACACATTCTTGTTATGAATAGGCTTAATGTCGAGTTGGACTAGGGTCTGTAACCCTTATAGTCCTAGAATTACGTACGCCCATAGGTTGTCCCCTCTGTGGGCATCAGATTTAGTGATCACTCCAGTCATGCCTTTACACCCCTGGAAAGATATATTGGATCCTCTCTATGTGGAGTATACATCGGACTACACGTTTAGATCACATGGTTTAATGTCAGTTAATAGTAGCTCCCACAGTCAAATTCTAGGGCATAGACCATGATACTAGTTATAATTCAGTATTTAGTTTCAGTATGTTATGAACTTGGTCATTGCATTCAATTTAGTTCTTGTTCAGCATATTTTTCATATTCATTTATATCATTGATCCATATGCTTTATTCAGTTATGTATATATTGTTCAGCTTTATGCTATCTTGCATGTTCAGTACCTTAAAAGTACTGACGCATACTCTGCTCTAAATCTTCTTCTGATGTAGGTTCAGGTCCTTCGCATTCAGATCACCTGTAGATCGGTTCCTGATCTGTACTATCAAGACCCAGACCATCGTGATTGGCACCCATACTAACCCTCCGGTGGGAGAACCATTAATACTAATTAGCTAACCAAGAACTACACAACTTAATCAAAACTAAGACATTTAAAGATACCGAAACAAGTTTAAATGATAAAGGAAAAATAGAGTTCCCATAAACTCCAAAAGTTTATTCAAAGAAATGCGGAAATAATGCCTATAACTTGAAAGTCAATGTACCAAAACTCTATCAAAGAAGAGAAGTCTCAAGAAATAGGTACAACCCAGTTAACCAAACGAAATCTAGGGTACTAGTATAAGTTCAGAGATGTGGACATAAACAAAAAAGAGAACTCATGGCAGCCCGAAAGAACTGGCTCACCCTTGAATTCGAGTCGATCAATGGTCTTCTAAATGAAGTATGTCCAGAGCCGTCTAAAGATGCCCAGTACTCAACAAAGAAAGAGCAAGTGCAGTATCAGTACACAACCACAGTTACTGGTAGGATCACGCGGCTATCCCAATAGGTGAAACACATATAAGTCATTACAATAATAATAAACATACATACACCGAGCATATACAATATCAATTATCACTTACAAACAATGTACAATTTCACAGTCTCAAGATATACAATTATGTCAAGTCATTGGTCCTCTCACAGAACCCATACCCAAACTATTAGTGTACCGGTACATGATACCCGACCGAAGTTAGTGTGTCAGACGTGACTCCCGATCGCATATATGCGGCAGAACGTGGCACCAGATCCAAGTTAGTGTGTCGGGACGTAACACCTGATCCATTCAACAAGCCGAAATCACAATGTGCATTTTCATAATCATACAATCAAGTCATGATTCATGGCATACATTTATTCAATCATCCTCATTTACAATTAGTCTGATCAATAATGGAACAGTTGTACACATACATATATCATAATGAAGTAATTACAAATGCATATCACACCAACATGAAATTAGAATCATCACCTACCTCGAACAAAGCTTGAATTCCCTAAGAAACTTGATTCTTCCGTTTCCGGATTGTTTCCACTTGTTCTTGGGATACAAACAATAAATATAACACGAGGATCAACACACGATGTCTAATTACCCATATTAACATCAAAACTATGAACCCTAGGTCAAATCCATGATCCCAATATCCAAATAAGGCTTTTTTCATTATCCAAACAGTTCTAAAACCCTTCCTTAACAATAATTACCTATGAATTTACTTTATACAAATCGAAAGACGGATTCAGGGGTAAAAACCTTACCTTTAGCCTCAAGAATGGGGAAAAAGGGTCAAGAACTCGCATGGGTTCATCTCCTAGCTCGCCAGAACAAATGTTGTAGAAAATAAATAATTTGGGGTTTATTTCTGAATTAATTTGTGACTGTCATGCCATGGCGGACCTAATCCCGCTATAGAGGCCCCACCTTGACGGTAATAATTCTGCAACAGCAGCTTGCACGGAACCAGTGAGTCAGATTAAGAGTTCTAAACTCTCATTTCACAACACACCTTCAACCCATGATACTCAAAAACTACCCATTCACGCTAAGATGAGTTTGGGGAGTTCTATTCGCCCGAATTCAATTCCATAGAGTCGTATGGGTTCCTTAACGTCTTAGTTATCTTGTTATGCAATCAAATTCATTATTAGATCTCCCATTTGTTAATAGATTTCCCTAGACCTCACTGCTTTATATTTCGTCCAAATCTGGACTAGGTTGGGAAATTCCAAGTTACTACGAAAAAGTTTTTCGGCCCAAAAATTTTCCCCGTCGACTTTTCTGCAACGACGGGACAGGTCATTACAATAGATACCAATTTACCCATCACTAGAGGCACCAGAAGTCTTATGCAGACATAAGGAGAAGGGACTTTGATTTCCAAATTGATGATTGGTTTTCCTGAAGGTGTCACCTATGAAGGGAGTGATGATATTTGGGAAGAAAGGGAAGCTCAGTCCTAGATATGTAGGACCTTATCGGATCTTGAAAAGAGTTAGAAAAGTGGATTATGAGTTAGAGTTGGTAACAGAACTAGCAGCGGTGCATCCGGTCTTTCACATTTCATTGTTGAAGAAGTTTGTGGGTGATTAAGAATCCATAGTGCCACTGGAAAGTATGGCTGTGAAGTATAGTCTCACTAATGAAGAGGTGCCTGTTGAAATTCTTGATCGTCAGGTTCGAAATTTGAGAAACAATGAAGTCGCTTTAGTTAAGGTTTTGTGGAGGATTCAGTCAATAGAGGGAGCTACTTGGGAAGCAGAATCTGCCATGAAGGCCAAGTATCCTCATCTCTTTCATTTCGATTCCATTCCAGTTTTAGGTATTAGTTCCTCTCTAGTCTTTCAGTTAATCTAGTGTAAAATTCAGTTCCTTCAGTTATACTTGCATTTTCAACCTATTTGCATGTTCTTGGATCAGTGTTCAGTCAGATTTAAGTGATAGTACTTAGTGGTAGGGTTCCAGCTCCTTCCCTCCATACTCAGCTAGTTTAGTCTTCATTCGAGGACCAATGTTCCCAAGGAGGAGATAATGCAACACCCCATATGTTAAGAAGACCAAAATGCAGAATTCCAAAAGTTACAGGTGCCACCAACGAGGCCACCTATGGACTGTAGGTTTACCCATCACCGTAGGTGGGGTCCGTGGTTGGCCACTTGCAACCCCCTACCCAGAAACCAAAAAAATTCAGCTAAGGGTCGACCCACGCCAGGACCTACGAACCGTAGGTGGGACCACGATTTGTGGTCCAGGGCCGTGGTTGAAGACCCCTCAAGGCCATTCTCTGAAGTCAATCGTGGACTGACCAGGACGGACTGCAAGTCAGTCAACGGTCCATCGGTCAAGCTCGAAGATTGGACCTGACAACTTTTAAATCATGGGTCTTTTTGTCTTTCCCCTATGCGTTGGACACCTAAACTACGTCGTTTAACCCCTACACTACAACATTTTTGTAACTTTTAGCTTAGTAACTTAATCAGACCTTACCCTAACTAATTCATTCTCCCAAAAATTGATCAAACCAAGCAAAAGAAGAGAGAAAAAATTTACCTAACCCTGTCCAAGAACGTAGCAGGTTTCCCTCAGTTCCATCCCCGAAATCAAAAGATTTCACCATGAAATTCGTCAACAGGTACGTGGGATTTCACTAATGGGTTCCTTTCACCCATTAGGTCCCAAGAATTCACTCAGATTCTTGATTCCCTTCATTATGTCTAGACTTAGGGTTTTTAGAACTTCAGAATATTGCTGTAATTTAGCTATTAGATTAATCCTAATTAGAATATTACATTTTCGTAAATATGTTGCTTAATTCTTGCATGAAATTCAAAGCCCTAGTTGTGTAGATTCGTTTAGTTCATGTATTACACTTGCTAGGTTAGTTTATACAGATATACATGCATCAGTTTTCAAATGTTTCATTATTAGTTCTTAATGTTGCATTTTATGTTAGCATGTCAGAATCTTTAGCTATTCAGTTTATTTCAGTTGTGTTGTATTGTACACATTCTTGTTATGAATAGGCTTAATATCGAGTTGGACTAGGGTCTGTAACCCTTATATTCCTAGAACTACGTACCCCCATAGGTTGTCCCCTTTGTGGGCATCAGATTTAGTGATCACGCCAGTCATGCCTTTATACCTTTGGCAAGATATATTGGGTCCTCTCTATGTGGAGTATACATCGGACTGCACGTTGAGATCACGTGGCTTAATGCCTGTTAATAGTAGCTCCCACAGTCAATTTCTAGGGCATAGATCATGTTACCAGTTATATTTCAGTATTCAGTTTCAGTATGTTATGAACTTGGTCATTGCATTCAATTTAGTTCTTGTTCAGTATATTCTTCATGTTCATCTTATATCATTGATCAGTATGCTTTATTCAGTTATGTATATATTGTTCAGCTTTATCCTGTCTTGCATGTTCAGTACCTTTAAGTACAGATGCATACTCTTCTCTAAGTCTTCTTGTCAAGTAGGTTCATGTCCTCAGCATTCAGATCTCGTGTAGATCGGTTCATGGTCCGTACTGACAAGACCCAGACCATCGTGATTGGTACCCATACTAACCTCTGGTGGGAAAACCATTAATACTAATTAGCTAACCAAGAACTACACAACTTAATCAAAACTAAGGCATTTAAAGCTACCGAAGCAAGTTTAAATGCTAAAGGAAAAAATAGAGTTCCCATAAACTCCAAAATTCTATCCAACAAAATGCGGAAATAATGCCTAGAACTTGAAAGTCAATGTACCAAAACTCTAACAAAGAAGAGAAGTTTAAGGAAATAGGTACAACCCAATTAACCAAAAGTAATCTAGGGTAGTAGTATAAGTCCAGAGATGTGGACATTAACAAAAAGAGAACTCATGGCAGACCGAAAGAACTAGCTCACTCTTTAATTCGAATCGATCACTGGTCTTCTAAACAAGGTATGTCCATAGCCGCCTAAAGATGCCCAGTACTCAACAAAGAAAGAGCAAGTGCAGTATCAGTACACAACCACAATATACTGGTAGGATCACGCTGCTATCTCAATAGGTGAAACACATATAAGTCATTACAATAATAATAAACATGCATACACTAAGCATATACAACATCAATTATCACTTACAAACAACGTACAATTTCACGATCTCAAGATATACAATTATGTCAAGTGATTGGTCCTCTTACGAAACCCATACCCAAACTATTAGTGTATCGGTACATGATACCCGATCGAAGTTAGTGTGTCGGATGTGACACCCGATCCCATATATGCGGCAGAATGTGATACCTGATCCAAGTTAATGTGTCAGAATGTAACACCCGATCCATTCAACAAGACAAAATCATAATCACAATGTGCATTCTCATTATGATACAATCAAGTCATGATTCATGGCGTACAATTATTCAATCTTCCTCATTTACAATTAGTGTGATCAATAATGAAACATTTGTATACATACATGTATTATAATGAAGTAAGTACAAATACATATCACACATACATGAAATCAAAACCATCACCTACCTCGAACAAAGCTTCAATTCCCTAAGAAACTTGATTCTTCCCTTTATGGATTCTTTCCACTTGTTCTTGGTATACAAGCAATCAATATAACATGAGGATCAATACATGATGTCTAATTACCCAGATTAACATCAAAATTATGAACCTTAGGACAAACCCATGATCCTAATATCCAAATAGGGGTTTTCCCCCCATCCAAACAGTTCCAAAACCCTTCCTTAACATTAATTACCTATGAATTTATTTTCTATGAATCGAAAGATGGATTCAAGAGTAAAAACCTTACCTTTAGCCTCAAGAATGATGAAAAATGGTCAAGGACTCGCCTGGTGTCGTCTCCTAGTTCGCAAGAATGAATGTTGTAGAAAATAAATATTTTGGGGTTTATTTCCGACTTAATTCGCGACTGTCATGCCATAGCTGACCTAATCCCGCTTCAGAGGCGCGACCCTGGTGGTAATAATTCTGCCACAGCCGCTTGCACGGAATCAGTGTGTCATATTAAGAGTTCTAAACTCTCATTTCACAACACACCTTCAAACCACGACACTCAAAAACTACCCGTTCACGCTAAGATCAGTTTCGGGAGTTCTACTCACCCGAATTCTATTCTGTAAAGTTGTACGGGTTACTTAAAGTCTTAGTTATCTAGTCATGTGATAAAATTCATTATAAGATCTCCTATTTGTTACCAAATTTCCCTAGACCTCACTGACACCTATTTCATCCAAATCTGGACTAAGTTGGGAAATTCCAAGTTACTAAGAAAAAGTTTTCTGACCCAAAAATTTTCCCCGTTGGATTTTCTATAGCGATGGGGCTGGTCATTATAATAGATACCAATTTACCCATCACTAGAGTAGCCAGAAGTCTTATGTAGACATAAGAAGAAGGGACATGGATTTCCCAATTGATGATTGGGTTTTCCTGAAGGTGTCACCTATGAAGGGAGTGATCAGACTTATCAAGAAAGGGAAGTTCAGTCATATATATGTAGGACCTTACAGGATCTTGAAAAGAGTTGGAAAAGTGGCTTATGAGTTAGAGTTGCCAGCAGAACTAGCAGCGGTAGATCCGGTCTTTCACATTTCATTGTTGAAGAAGTGTGTGGATGATCAAGCATCCATAGAGCCATTGGAAAGTGTGACTGTGAAAAATAGTCTCACTTATGAAGAGGTGCTAGTTGAAATTATTGATCGTCAGGTTCGAGAGTTAAGAAACAAATAAGTCGCTTCAGTTAAGGTTTTATGGAGGAGTCAGTCCATAAAGGGAGCTACTTGGGAAGCAGAAGCAGCCATGAAAGTATCCTCATCTCTTTCCTTCCGATTCTATTCCAGTTTGAGGTAATAGTTCCTAAGCAGTCTTTCAGTTAATCTAGCGTAAAATTCAATTCATTCAGTTATACCTGCATTTTCAAAATATTTGCATGTTCTTGGAACTTAGTTCAGTCAGTTTCCGTTCCAGTACTTAGTGGTAGGGTTTCAGCTCTTTCCCTCCGTACTCAGCTAGTTGAGTCTTCATTCTAGGACGAATGTTCCCAAGTAGGAGATAATGCAACACCCAGTATGTTAGGAAGACCAAAATGCAGAATTCCAAAAGCTGCAGGAGCCACCAATGGGGTCACCTATGCACCGTAGGTTTACCCACAGACCGTAGGTGGGGTCAGGGGTTGGCCACGAGCAACCCCCTACCCAGAAACCCAGAAAATAATTAGCTAAGGGTCGACCCGCGCCAGGACCTACGGACCTTAGGTGCGACCACTGTTTGTGGTCCAGGGCCGTGGTTAAAGACCCCTTAAGGGCATTCTCCGAAGTCATTCGGAGACTGACCAGAACAGACTACAAGTCAGTCGACGGTTCGGCGGTCAGGCTCATTGATTGGCCCTGACAGCTTTTAAGTCATGGGTCTTTTGGTCTTTCCCCTATGCGTTGGACACCTAAACTATGTCGTTTAACCCCTACACTATGTCATTTTGGTAAGTTTTAGCTTAGTAACTTAATCAAACCTTACCCTAACCAATTCATTATCCCAAAAATCGATCAAACCAACCAAAAAAAAAGGGAAAAAATCTAACAAACCCTCTCCAAGAACGCAGCAGGTTTCCCTCAGTTCCATCCCCGAAATTGAAACAGTTCTCCATGGAATTCGTCAACAGGTATGTGGGATTTCACTAGTGGGTTCCTTTCACCCATTAGGTCCCTAGAATTCACTCAGATTCTTGATTCCCTTCATTATGTTTAGACTTAGGGTTTCTAGGACTTCAAAATATTGCTGTAATTTAGCTATTAGATTAATACTAATTAAAATATTACATTTTCGTAACTATGTTGCCTAATTCTTGCATGAAATTCAGAACCCTATTTGTGTAGATTCTTTTAGTTCGTGTATTACACTTGCTAGCTTAGTTTATACATATATACATGCATCAGTTTTCAAATGTTTCATTATCATTTCTTAATGTTGCATTTTAAGTTAGCATGTCAGAATCTTGAGCTATTCAGTTTATTTCAGTTGTGTTGTATTGTACACATTCTTGTTGGGATTCGGCTTAATACCGAGTTGGACTAGGGTCTGTCACCCTTATAGTCCCAGAAATACATTACCCCATAGGTTGTTCCCTCTGTGGGTATCAAATTTAGAGATCACGCCAGTCATGCCTTTATACCCCTGGAAAGATATATCGTGTCCTCTCTATGAGGCGTATACATCGCACTCCATGTTCAGATCACGTGGTTTAATGTCGGTTAATAGTAGCTCCCACAGTCAAATTCTAGTGCATAGACCATGTTACCAGTTATATTTCAGTATTCAGTTTCAGTATGTTATGAACTTGGTCATTGCATTCAATTTAGTTCATATTCAGTATATTCTTCATGTTCATTTATGTATATATTGTTCAACTTTATACTATCTTGCATCTTCAGTTCCTTCAAAGTACTGACGCATACTCTGCTCTAAATCTTCTTGTGATGTAGGTTCAGATCCTCAGTATTCAGATCGCGTGTAGATCGGTTCCTGATCCGTACTGTCACGACCCAGACCATTGTGATTGGCACCCATACTAACCCTCCGGTGGGAGAACCATTAATACTAATTAGCTAAACAAGAACTACTCAACTCAATCAAATCCAAGGCATTTAAAGATACCGAAGCAGGTTTAAGTGTTAAAGGAAACATAAAATTCCCATCAACCAATAAAGTCTATCCAACAAAATGCAGAAATAATGCCTAGAAATTGTAAGTCAATGTACCAAAACTCAAACAATGAAGAGAAGTCTAAGGAAATAGGTACAACCCAATGAAACATAAGAAATCTAGGGTACTGGTATAAGTCCGGAGATGTGGACATAAAAAAAAAAACTCATGGCATCCCTAAAGAACTAGCTCACCCTTGAATTCGAGTCGATCACTGGTCTTCTAAATGAGGTATGTCCATAGCCGCCTAAATATTCCCAGTATTCAACAAAGAAAGAGCTAGTGCAGTATCAGTACACAACTATAGTGTACTGGTAGGATCACGCGGCTATCCCAACAGGTGAAACACATATAATTCATTACAATAATAATAAATATTCATACACCGAGCATATACAATATCAATTATCACTTACAAACACCGTACAATTTCACAATCTCAAGATATACAATTATGTCAAGTCATTGGTCCTCTTACGGAACCCATACCCAATCTATTAGTGTACTGATACATGATACCTGATCTAAGTTAGTGTGTCGGATGTGACAACTGATCCCATATATGCGGCAGAAAGTGGCACCTCATCCAAGTTAGTGTATCCGAACGTAACACCTGATCCATTCAACAAGCCAAAATCACATTCACAATGTGCATTCTCGTAATCATACAATCAAGTCATGATTCATGGCATATAGTTATTCAATCATCCTCATTTACAATTAGTGTGATCAATAATGAAACAGTCGCATATATACATGTATCATAATGAAGTAATTACAAATACATATCACACCAACATGAAATCAAAACCATCACCTACCTCGAACAAAGCTTCAATCCCCTAAGAAACTTGATTCTTCCCTTTTCGGATTATTTTCACTTGTTCTTGGTATACAAACAATCAATATAACATGAGGATCAATACACAATGTCTAATTACCCAGATTAACATCAAAACTATGAACCCTAGGTCAAACCCATGATCCCAATACCCAAATAGGGGTTTTCCCACCATCCAAACAGTTCCAAAAACCTTAACAATAATTTCCTATTAATTTACTTTAGATGAATCGAAAGACGGATTCGAGAGTAAAAACCTTACCTTTAGCGTCAAGAAAGGTGAACAACGGTCAAGAACTCGCCTGGGGTCGTCTCCTAGCACGCATGATCGAATGTTGTAGAAAATAATTTTTTTGTGGTTTATTTATGACTTAATTTGCGACTGTCACGCCATAGCGGACCTAATCACGCTACAGAGGCCTCACCCTAGCAATAATAATTCCACCACAGCGGCTTGCACGGAACCAGTGAGACAGATTAAGAGTTCTAAACTCTCATTTCACAACACACCTTCAACCCATGACACTCAAAAACTACCCGTTCAAGCTAAGATCCGTTTCGAGAGTTCTACTCGCCCGAATTCGATTCCGTAAAGTCTTACAAGTTCCTTAACGTCTTAGTTATCTAGTCATGCGATGAAATTCATTATTAGATATACCATTTGTTACCAGATTTCCTTAGACCTCACTGACTCTTATTTTGTCCAAATCTTGACTAGGTTGCAAAATTCCAAGTTACTACGAAAAAGTTTTTCGACCCAAATTTTTTCCCCGTTGGCTTTTCTATAACGACGGGACAGGTCATTACAATAGATACCAATTTACTCATCACTAGAGTCGCCAGAAGTCTTATGCAGAATAAGGAGATGGGACTTGGATTCCCAAATTGATGATTGAGTTTTCCTGAAGATGTCACTTATGAGGGAGTGATAAGATTTAGCAAGAAAGGAAAGCTCAGTCCTAGATATCTAGGACATAACAGGATCTTGAAAAGACTTGAAAAAGTGTCTTATGAGTTAGAGTTGCCCGCAGAACTAGCAGCGGTGCAGCCGGTCTTTCACATTTCGTTCATGAAGAAGTGTGTGGGTGATCAAGCATCCATAGTGCCATTGGAAAGTGTGGCTGTGAAGGATAGTCTCACTTATGAAGAGGTGCTAGCTAAAATTCTTGATCTTCAGGTTCAAAAGTTGAGAAACAAAGAAGTCGCTTCAGTTAACGTTTTGTGGAGGAGTCAACCCACAGAGGGAGATAATGCAACACCCCGTAGGTTAGGAAGACCAAAATACAGAATTCCAAATGTTGCAGGTGCCACCACCGAGGCTACCTATGGACCATAGGTTTACCCACGGATCGTAGGTAGGGTCAGTGGTTTGCCACCAGCAAACTCCTACCCAGAAACCCAGAAAAAATTCAGGTAAGGGTCGACCCACGACTGGACCTACGGACCGTAGGTGGGACCATGTTTTGTGGTCCAGGGCCGTGGTTGAAGTCCCCTTAAGGCCATCCTTTGAAGTCAGTCGGCGACAGACCAGGACGGACTACAAGTCAGTCGACGGTCCGTCGGTCAGGCTCATTGATTAGCCCTACCAGCTTTTAAATCATGGGTCTTTTGGTGTTTCCCCTATGCATTAGACACCTAAACTACGTCATTTAACCCCTACACTACGTCGTTTAACCCCTTCACTACATCGGTTTGGTAAGTTTTAGCTTAGTAACTTAATCATACCTTACCCTAACCAATTCATTCTCCCAAAATTCGTTCAAACCATCCAAAAGAAGAGAGAAAAAATCTACCAAACCCTCTCCAAGAACGCAGCAGGTTTCCCTTAGTTCCATCCCAGAAATTGAAACATTTTTCCTTGGAATTCGTCAACAGGTATGTCGAATTTCACTAGTGGGTTCCTTTCACCCATTAGGTTCCTAGATTTCACTCAGATTCTAGATTCCCTTCATTATGTTTAAACTTAGGGTTTCTAACACTTGCGAATATTGTTGTAATTTAGCTATTAGATTAATCCTAATTAGAATATTATGTTTTCGTAACTATGTTGCCCAATTCTTGCATGAAATTTAGAACCCTAGTTGTGTAGCTTCGTTTAGTTCATGTTTTACACTTGCTAGGTTAGTTTATACAGATATACATGCATCAGTTTTCAAATGTTTCATTATCAGTTCTTAATGTTGCATTTTAATTAAGCATGTCAGAATCTTGAGCTATTTAGTTTATTTCAACTGTGTTGTATTGTACACATTCTTTTTAGGATTAGGCTTAATACAAAGTCGGACTAGGGTGTGTCACCCTTATAGTCCCAGAACTACGTGTCCCCATAGGTTCTTCCCTCTGTGAGCATTAGATTTAGTGATCACGCCAGTCATGCCTTTATACCCCTGGCAAGATATATTGTGTCCTCTCTATGGGGCGTACACATCGCACACCACATTGAGATCCCGTGGTTTAATGTCGGTTAAGAGTGGCTCCCACAGTCAAATTCTAGTGCATAAACCATGTTACCAATTATATTTCAGTATTCAGTTTCAGTATGTTATGAACTTGGTCATTGCATTGAATTTAGTTCCTATTCAGTATATTCTTCATGTTTATCTTATATTATTGATCAGTATGCTTTATTTAGTTATGTATATATTGTTCAGTTTTATCGTTCCTTGCATGTTCAGTAGCTTCAAAGTACTGATGCATACTCTGCTCTAAATCTTCTTGTGATGTAGGTTCAGATCCTCAGTATTCAGATCGCATGTAGATCGGTTCCTGATCCGTACTGTCACAACCCAGACCATCATGATTGGTACCCATACTAACCCTCCGGTGGGAGAACCAGTAATACTAATTAGCTAACCAAGAACTACTCAACTTAATCAAAACTAAGGCATTTAAAGATACCGAAGCAGGTTTAAATGCTAAAGGAAAAATAGTGTTCCCATAAACTCCAACAGCCTATGAAACAAAATGCGGAAATAATGCATAGAACTTGTCAGTCAATTTTCCAAAACTCAAACAAAGAAGAGAAGTCTAAGGAAATAAATACAACCCAATGAAACATAAGAAATCTAGGGTACTAGTATAAGTTTGGAGATGTGGACATAAACAAAAATAAAACTCATGGCATCCCGAAAGAACTGGCTCACCCTTGAATTCGAGTCGATCACTGGTCTTCTAAACGAGGTATGTCTATAGCCGCCTAAAGATGCCAGTACTCAACAAAAGAAGAACAAGTGCAGTATCAGTACACAACCACAGTGTACTGGTAGATCACACGGCTATCCCAATAGGTGAAACACATATAATTCATTACAATAATAATAAACATGCATACACCGAGCATATACAATATCAATTATCACTTACAAACACCGTATAATTTCACAATCTCAAGATATACAATTATGTCAACTTATTGGTCCTCTCACGGAACCCATACCCAATCTATTAGTGTACCGGTACATGATACCCGATCCAAGTTAGTGTGTCAGATGTGACACCAGATCCCATATGTGCGGCAGAAAGTGGCACCTGATCTAAGTTAGTGTGTCGGAACGTAACACCCGATCCATTCAACAAGCCAAAATCACAATCACAATGTGCATTCTCATAATCATACAATCAAGTCATGATTCATGGCATACAATTATTCAATCATCGTCATTTACAATTAGTGTGATCAATAATGAAACATTCATATACATACATGTATCATAATGAAGTAATTATAATACACATCACACCAACATGAAATCAAAACCATCATGTACCTCGAACAAAGCTTGAATCCCCTAAGAAACTTGATTCTTCCCTTTCCAGATTATTTCCACTTGTTCTTCGTATACAAGCAATCAATATAACACGAGGATCAATACACAATGTCTAATTACCCAGATTAACATCAAAACTATGAACCCTAGGTCAAACCCATGATCCCAATATCCAAATAGGGCTTTCCCCACCATCCAAACAGTTCGAAAACCCTTCCTTAACAATAATTACCTATCAATTTACTTTTTACGAATCAAAAAATAGATTCGGGAGTAAAAACCTTACCCTTAGCCTCAAGAATGGTAAAAAATGGTCAAGAACTCGCATGGGGTCGACTCCTAGCTCGCAAGAATGAATGTTGTGGAAAATAAATATTTTGATGTTTATTTCCAACTTAATTCGCGACCGTCACACCATAGCGAACCTAATCCCGCTACAGAGTCCCCAGCCTGGCGGTAATAATTTCACCACAGTGGCTTGCACGGAACCAGTGAGTCAGATTAAGAGTTCTAAACTCTCATTTCACAACACACCTTCAACCCATGATACTCAAAAACTACCCGTTCACGCTTAGATATGTTTTTGGAGTTCTACTCGCCCAAATTCAATTCCGTAAAGTCGTACGGATTCCTAAATGTCATGGTTATCTAGTCATACGATCAAATTTATTATTAGATCTCCCATTTGTTACCAGATTTCTCTAGACCTCAGTGACTCTTATTTCTTCCAAATCAGGACTAAAATGGGAAATTCCAAGTTACTACGAAAAAGGTTTCCAACCCAAATTTTTTCCCCATTGGCTTTTCTATAACGACGAAACATGTCATTACAATAGATATCAATTTACCGATTCACTAGAGTCGCCAGAAGTCTTATGCACACATAAGGAGAACGGACTTGGATTCCCAAATTGATGATTAGGTTTTAATGAAGATGTCACCTATGAAGGGAGTGATGAGATTTAGCAAGAAAAAGAAGCTCGGTCCTAGATATGTAGGACATTACAACATCTCGAAAAGAGTTGGAAAAGTAGCTTATGAGTTAGAGTTGCCAGCAGAACCACCAGCGGTCCATCCGGTCTTTCACATTTCGTTGTTGAAGAAGTGTGTGGGATTCATACATCCATAGTGCCATTGGAAAGTGTGGCTGTGAAGGATAGTCTCACTTTTGAAGAGGTGCTAGTTGAAATTCTTGATCGACAGGTTCGAAAGTTGAGAAACAAAGAAGTCGTTTCAGTTAAGTTTTTGTGGAGGTGTCAGTCCATAGAGGAAGCTACTTGGGAAGCAGAATCAGCCATGAATGCCAAGTATCCTCATCTCTTTCCTTCCGATTCCATTCCAATTTTAGGTAATAGTTCCTCTCCATTCTTTTAGTTAATCTGGCGTAAAATTCAATTCCTTCAGTTATACTTGCATTTTCAAAATATTTGCATGTTCTTGAAACTTAGTTCAGTCAGATTTCAGTTCCAGTACTTAGTGGTAGGGTTTGAGCTCTTTCCCTCCATACTCAGCTAGTTTAGTCTTCATTCGAGGAAAAATGTTTCCAAGCGAGAGATAATGCAACACCCCGTAGGTTAGGAAGACCAAATCACAGAATTCCAAAAGTTGCATGTGCCACCAACGGGGCCACCTATGGACCGTAGGTGAGGTCAGTGGTTGGCCACCTGCAACCCCCTACCCAAAAACCTAGAAAAAATTTAGCTAAGGGTTGACCCATGCCAGGACCTACGAACCATAGGTCATTGCATTTAATTAAGTTCTTGTTCAGTATATTCTTCATGTTCATCTTATATCATTCAGTAGTATGTTTTATTCAGTTATGTATATATTATTCAGCTTTATCATATCTTGCATGTACAGTACCTTCAAAGTACTGATGCATACTCTGCTCTAAATCTTCTTGTGGTGTAGGTTTAAGTCCTCAGCATTCAGATCGCGTGTAGATAAGTTCCTGATCCTTACTGTCACGACCCAGACCATCTTGATTGGCACCCATACTAACCCTCTGGTGGGAGAACCATTAATACAAATTAGCTAACCAAGAACTACACAACTTAATCAAAACTAAGCGTTTAAAGATACCGAAGCAAGTTTAAATGCTAAAGGAAAAATAGAATTCTCATAAACTCCAAAAGTCTATCCAACAAAATGCAAAAATAATGCCTAGAACTTGAAACTCAGTGTGCCAAAACTGTAACACAGAAGAGCAGTCTAAGGAAAAAGGTACAACCCAATGAAACATAAGAAATCTAGGATACTAGTATAAGTCTGAATATGTGGACATAAACGAAAAGAGAACTTGTGGCAGCCCGAAAGAAGTGGCTCACCCTTGAATTCGAGTCGATTACTAGTTTTCTAAATGATGTATATCCATAGCTGCCTAAAGATTCCCAGTACTCAATAAAGAAAGGCCAAGTACAATATCAGTACACAACCACAGTGTACTGGTAGGATCACGCGGCTAAGCCAATAGGTGAAACACATATAAGTCATTACAATAATAATAAACATGCATACACAGAGCATATACAATATCAATTATCACCTACAAACAACATACAATTTCACAATCTCAAGATATACAATTATGTCAAGTCATTGGTCCTCACACGGAACCTATACCCAAACTATTAGTGTACTGGTACATGATACCCGATCCAAGTTAGTGTGTCAGACAAGACACCCGATCCAATATATGCGGCAGAATGTGGAACCTGATCCAAGTTAGTATGTCGAAACGTAACACCCGATCCATTCAACAAGCCAAAATCACAATCACAATGTCCATTCTCATAATCATACAATCAAGTTATGATTCATGGCATACAATTATTCAATCATCCTCATTTACAATTAGTGTGATCAATAATGAAACATTTGTGTACATACATGTATCATAATGAAGTAATTACAAATAAAATATCACACCAACATGAAATTAGAAACATCACCTACCTCGAACAAAGTTTAAATCCCCTAAGAAACTTGATTCTTCCATTTCCGAATTCTTTCCACTTGTTCTTGGTATACAAACAATCAATATAACACGAGGATCAATACACGATCTCTAATTACCCAGATTAAAATCAAAACTATGAACCCTAGGTCAAACCCATGATCCTAATATCCAAATAGGGCTTTTCCCACCATCCAAATAGTTCCAAAACCCTTCCTTAACAATAATTACCTATGAATTTACTTTCTACGAATCGAAAAATAGATTCGGGAGTAAAAACCTTACCCTTAGCCTCAAGAATGGTAAAAAATGGTCTAGAACTCGCCTGGGGTCATCTCCTAGCTCGCAAGAATGAATGTTGTAGAAAATAAATATTTTGTGGTTTGTTTTCGACTTAATTCGCAACTGTCATGCCATAGCGAACCTAATCCTGCTACAGAGGCCCCACCCTAGCGGTAATAATTCCGCCACAGCGGCTTGCACGGAACCAGTGAATCAGATTAAGAGTTCTAAATTCTCATTTCACAACACACCTTCAACCCATGACACTCAAAAACTACTCGTTCATGCTAAGATCAGTTTTGCGAGTTTTACTCGCCCGAATTCAATTCTGTAAAAGTCGTACGGGCTCCTTAACTCTTAGCTATCTAGTCATGCGATCTAATTATTATTAGTTCTCCCATTTGTTACCATATTTCCCTAGACATCACTGACTCCTATTTCGTCCAAATTTGGACTAGGTTGGGAAATTCTAAGTTACTACGAAAAAGTTTTCCAGCCCAAAATTTTTTCCTTTCGACTTTTCTATAACGACGGTATAGGTCATTACATTAGAAACCAATTTACCCATCACTAGAGTCGCCATAAGTCTTATCCAGACATAAGGAGAAGGGACTTGGATTTCCAAATTTATGATTGGGTTTTCCTGAAGGTGTCATCTATGAAGAGAGTGATGAGATTTGGCAAGAAAGGGAAGCCCAGTCCTAGATATGTAGGATCTTACAAGATCTTGAAAAGAGTTGGAAAAGTGGCTTATGAGTTAGAGTTGGCAGCAGAACTAGCAGCGGTGCATTCGGTCTTTCACATTTTGTTGTTGAAGAAGTGTGTGGGTGATCAAGAATCCATAGTGCCATTGGAAAGTGTGGCTATGAAGGATAGTCTCACTTATGAAGAACATTCTCACCAATCTGAAATACCATGTCTCTTACCTTATGGTCTGCATACTTTTTCTGTCTCCTCTGGGCTACTAAAATCTTAGCTTGAATGCTCCTAACTTAATCTTAAGCATCCTTTACTAAATCAACCCCCAAATATTTTACATCTCCAGCCTCAAACCATCCTATGGGTGTTCTACATCCCCTCTTATACAGTGCTTCAAACGGTGCCATATCAATGTTGGAGTGGTAACTATTATTATAGGAGAACTCACTTAACAGTAGAAACTTTTCCCAATGACCTCGAAAGTCAATAACACATGACCTCAACATCTCTTCTAACACTTGAATAGTCCTCTCTGACTGTCCGGCTGTCTGTGGATGGAAAATTGTACTAAAAGTGATTTGTGTGCCCAATTCATCATGTAACTTCCTCCAAAACTTGGATGTGAATTACATACCTGATGAGTCCGAGATTTGGACTAATTTAGGGGTTTATTTTACATAGATTTAGTGTCCTCAAATGCTTATTTTACACCAATAACTGATGTAAAGCCCTTGATTTCCAAGTATATGGACTGAGGAACAAAGCAAGGACACTAATTTGTAAAAAGGAACAAAGCAAGCTGAAAGAATAAAGAAAAGAAAGTTTGGTGATCGCCAAGTCTACTTGGTGAGTCCCCGAATGGTTGCTTGACCGCCTAATTTCCAGTGTGCCAAGCCTTGAAGGAAAGAACCAAGTTGGTGAGAGAAGGGACCAGTAGGCAGATCGTCGAGGGGTTCCGTGATGCATTATTGGATCGCCCAAAGTTACAGACCTTGAGGATGCTGAAGTACAAGGAAAAAAGGGCAAGGAAATGACCAAAGGGCGGCTTACCGAGTGGATTGGCGAGCCCGACTAACTGCGATTGCTATAATATATACTTCCTCGACCACTTTAAGGCGCATATTTTAGGCGACTATAAATACATTTTTGAATAGTTAGTTTATAATCAATTGAATAGTATCTGAGTTCATAATTTTATTTTTAGAGTTTTGAATTGTGAGACAAGTTTTCTCTAGTTTTTCCTAAGCTTTGGAGAATTGAAGTTTTTCACTTTCGAGAAATTGGAAGTAGGTCTTTGATATTCCTCAAATTAGAACATTGTAAGAACGAAATCAATCTTACTCAGTTGATGGAAACTCAATTTGGTACAGATTTTTATCTTTTTATAATGTCTAGCTAAAACCCCAATTCTTGGGGTGTGATTATGTGATTATGGGCTGATTTAGTTTATGGGTATTGCTAATTGTTAGTTTAAATTCTATTTTGAAGTGAGTTCAATCATTAATTATGGTTTAATTTAAGAATTGTAATTGCAAATGCAGTTCTACCTTTGTGTTTTTGGCTTGCTCTAGAGAGAGGTTTTAAAACTAAGCTTATTGATTGATGGTCAGTGGGTATTGGGCTGATATGGGTTTAGCTCAAGAGAGTGAATCCTAAACACAGTTCCACACATTCAGCTAAAGAGAGTGAATGGACTAAAGTGTGGGATGGTCTTATTTTGCATACTTATTGATGTTCGAGAGAAATCAACTTGATTCGGGGTAAATTATTCGTGAGAAAGTTTATCTCTTCTATATCCTAGATTACTCACTAATATCTAGGTATTTTCTAATAGTTACAATTACCCATTTGTCTATATTATCCTATAATCGAATCACATCCCAAGAACTCGTCTCATTATTATTATTTCGTATTGTTTACCACTGTTTGTAGTTGATAATGCCAAACCAAAACCCCCCATTTAACATTGGTGTCACCCCCTGATTTGAATTATGTTTTCAATCCATAAATTCTATTCCTATGAATGATTTGAACGCGTTCATACTTTCCATTTGACTCTCAAACACATACCGCTCCCTGTGGGATTCGACCCAAACTCATTTAGTTGGGTTTTATATGGACTAGCGATCGTTGACACTTAGAATTGGATGAAGTGTCCTTGAAACGTTAATTAAAATGTCATCGCTGTCGGGGAGTGGTGTTGTTGAGATTTTCTTGGTGAAGTTGAATTTTGTTCTTTTTAGTCTTAGTTGAATCTACTTACTTTTAGTTTTGGGTTATGTGTTGTTGTTTTGAAACAGAAGATATGAGTGTCAATGGAAGCAATGGTAGCCAAGTGGGCCACCAAGATGACATCAGCGATCTCAATGATGTCAATGAGTTGAATGCTAGTGACCCTAATCTTGTGGGTGGAGTTGGTGCCATTCGCTTGCCTCCGGCTAAAGGGAACGATGTGTTCCATGTTGCAGCTCTTGCAATTGAAAGGGTTGCTTGGTGGATTGGATCATGAGGATCCCCATGAGAATATAAGGAACTTTGTTGATGTTTGCGGGCAGTTCTCCTTCAAGAACATATCCCAAGAGTCTGTCCGATTGAGGTTGTTCTCATTTTCCTTAATGGGAGAAGCATGTAAGTGGTTGGCTGAATTGCCAAGGGCTTGTCACTGCATTTTTTGTGCGACTTTTCCCTCCTTCGAAGATGATGACACTTAGGGACAGCATCTAGAGCTTCAAGCATTTGGAGGGTAAGCCAATTCATGAGACTTGGCTAAGATTTAAGAAGTTGGTGCTCCAATGCACAACTCATGGTTTTTTCGACAATGTATTGCTGCAATAATTTTATCGAAGCCTTGATTCAGTGAACAAGGGAGTAGCTGACCAACTTTCTCTGGGAGGTTTGATGCAACAACCTTACGTTATAGCAGCCCAGCTCTTGGATAGTATGACCAAAATTAACTGAGCATGGTACACCCACGAAGATCAGGTTTCCCCTCTCACTTTTAAATTAACAAAGGAGAAACTTGAGAAAGATTAAGAGAGGGACCAAAACATGGCAATGATTATGACCCAACTTGACATTTTTTCCAAAAATGTCATAGGAGTTAGTGCTAGGATTGTCAATGTTGTGGGTATTGGGTGTGTAAACCCCGATGAAGCCAAGTTTGAAGCGTTGTACAATGAGGAAGTGAACTTTCTAGCCAACCAAGAAGGTGGTTGTCGTGCAAACTACCTGAGGCAAGGTGGAAACAAAGGTTGGAACAGGGATGAAGGTTGGAGAGATCATGATAGATAGTGAGGGATCGTAACCACACTTGGAAGGAACGAGATAGGGAGAAGGATAGGTATGTTCCTCCCCACGACCGTCAAAAGCCTAAAGATTTTGAGGATGGCCGGTCTGAGGATATGCTCTCTCGTATTCTCAATAAGGTTGAAGGGTCTAATAAAATTTTGAAAGAAATGAAGGAAGATGTATCGACCCTTAGCCAGATGGTTACCTTTCATTTCATCTCTATCAAACAGTTAGAGACCCAAATGGGTCAAATTTCTTCTTATTTAAACCCGAGACAACAAGGGGGGTTGCCTAGTGACACTATGGCAAACCCCAAGAATGAAGTTTGAGTGGGGACTTGCATCGTGCCACGATGTTAACTAAGGTGTTGCTTGAGAGGCGACCCAAGTTTTATGTTCTTTCTTTTTGTTTTTGAAATAATCGTGTGTTGATTTTGTAGGTTGAAGTGTAGAATGTATTTGAAAAGTGCAGGTTGGCGAGCAAAATGCCCAGTCGGTGACTCGCCGAAAAGGTCAACGAGCCCGACTTGGACCGCCGTTGGACTCAAGAAATCAGAAAATGGAGTTTGTAAAACTCAGTGGGCCATGGAAAAATCAGCGTGTCGCCGAACAGGTCGGCGATCTTGACTCTGTCCTTCGTTTGGACTCCCACATTAACTGGAGGTCCTGTAAAACTCAGCTGGGTAAGTTACCACTCAGCGTGTCCCCGAGCGGTTTGGTAACATAAAATAACATCGTTGAAGGGCGAGAACTAGACGGTTTTTAAAAGGCCAAAGGTTTAAAATTTCAAATTCTTTAACATTCCCTCACATTTTAACTTCTTATAATCACACCCGCAATCAATATTTCCTATATTCTCGTATTTTCTTGGTTTTTGGTCGTTGATCCTTTATTTGGAGTTGGATACTTTGCCCCCTAGCATTTCAATTCATACATTCGGCATAAGGTTGGTTTTCCGAACCCCAAAACTTGTATTTAGCGGCTAAACTCATTTGTAATCATTTTGTTCTTAATTATGTGTGTTGGGCCTCTCTGAAATCATATATATGTGTTAACCTGTCTTATTTGATTTCAATATCATGCCTAAAATGCCTAATTGTTAATTTCCCAAGTTGCGTGCTTAAAATTTATCATAAATTGTTGGGTTGTGCTTGATTGTTGAATGGGTCTAGTCAGGTGAAGTCTTAGTAACCCAAAATAGCACCAAATAACGTGTTTTTCCCATTGATGGAGTGTTTGACGTCATTCTTAAGGGCTAAAGTTGTCAAATGGCCAATGTTGGCCAAACCGGGGGAAGTCTGAGTATCTCGGTGGCATGGGTCTTATGGGTCTGAGTCTAATTGATTAAGTGTATGGTTTGATTTTGTTTTTGGGGGCTACAGGGTTGATTTTGGAAGTTGAGGTAGAAAGTACGCACGTTGGCAGTTTGGCGAGCTGGATCGAGCTCGCCGAACCACTCGCTGGTTCGCCAAATCCACCTTGATAGCCTTTAATTTCATGGTTTTTGATGCTTTTGGTTCTTTAACTTTCGGCGAGAAGCCTAAGTTCACCGAGTGCACTCGATGACTCGCCAAAAGTCTTCTTTGATCGCCCTTTTTGCGCCCCTTACCCCTAAAATACATTTTAACTTTCATCGGGCTGGTCTGCGCTCGCCGAATGCTATCGGTGATTCGCCAAAAGGCCCCTCCCATCGCCAACATGCCAATTTTTTTGGAATTTTTTTAAGCCAATCCTTTCAGCGAGCCCAATCTAGCTCGCCAAAGCGATTTGGCGACTCGCCGATTGTTTCGATGAGTATTTCTACAATATGAGTTCTGCATTTTTCTTGAACTGTTTCTAATAATTTCCAATTTGTATTGCAGATATGGCTAGACCGAAAGTAGCAGGTAAAGATATGTCGCCCCGCAAGAGACCAAAGGGGATTGTTATCAATGAAAGGGGAAAGGCAAGGCATCTGCACCTACATCACCGGAGGCCAGCCCTGATAGTGAGGGGATATATTCCACTCACCTCACCACCTTTGAGAGTGAGGGTGAACACTAAAACCCTCAAGCCACAACTTATTAGCCTAAAGATGATGAGTTATTGTCAGCCCAGAGTGTTGAACTACGTTCCAAGAGGCTGAATGATCCGTTTAGGATCAGGACTCCCTAGGCCACTACTCTTCCTCCTGCTCCGGCACAGGCTGTTGTTCCAGCACCACCTGCACAGGGTACTCCTCCCCGGTCTATGAACAGACTAAAGACTGAGGGATTGAGGAAAATTATCGATGAGAAGAGGTGGTTTACTGATGGGGTAATAGACAGATACCCGGAGATTATGAGTTGCTTCAGTTCTCACAAGTTTTAGATCTTCACGAAACCCATGGACCTTACATTCCCAATTAGGTCCCGGAGTTCTACACTGCTTACAGAGCATTAGTGCAACAAGGGAAGAAGTAGGCCACCAGATTCAAGTTGGTAAACTATGTGGTTGTCAGGGGCAGAAAGGTGAAGTGTGATAGTGAAGCTATCAATGTAGTCCTAGAATGTTAAAAGAAATTGAGGATGACTGTCAATACATGATCATGACCAAATGTTGAAAAATATGAAAAAATGGTCGGCCCCTCTACTATCAAATGGTACCCCTACTTGGATCGAGGTCGGAGCACCCATAGAAAAGAAGGACCTTAATGTAGCAGTGAAGTACTAGTTTGGCTTCATCAGCAGTACTACCATGCCATCCCAGAATAAGTCGATTCGGCATGCGAAAGTACCCTGCCTTGGTTGCATTATTGATGGGACAAGGCTGAACTTAGGGATGATCATTGGGAAAGAAATGGTCATGAGGGCAAAGCAGCGGAAGACTTCTCTCCCCTTTCTCGTGCTGATCATTGAGCTGTGCAGACGAGCCCGAGTGCCTCGAGATGAGAATAAGGATGTGGAAGTGACTCCCACATCCTGTATCAATATCCGGAGGATTGAGGTGGAGTATTTGAAGGATGAGGCTGAGAAGAAGAAAGCATCCCCGGTGGACACATCCCTGGTGGACACATCCCCGGTTGTGGATACTGATGCATTACCTGCAGAGGCAGTATTGCGTACTCCGGCCTCTGGGCCTTCAGGTATATCTAGTGTTTCTCCTTCTGTGACTCCTAGTTCTTCTACAGCCCCCATTCCTCCTAGATCTGGTGCTACTGTTGCTGCTACTTCCCGATCGGCACTCACCTAGGCTGCGATACTACGAATGGGGCAGCTCACCCATTCTGCTGATAGGCGTGCCTCCAAGCTTGAGGCCACCATTCCTGGCATGATTAAAAAGGCCCTTGATGCTGTTGTGACACCCCTGAGTGTGACTATTGATGCCCTTGCAGCACGGATAGCAGTGTGTGAGCAAGGCCAAGGGGCTACTGAGGAGGTGACGGCCCTAAAGGACGCCATTGCTGAGCTGAGGAAGGATGTGGACCAGCTGAAGTCCACAGACATGTCTATGATTTTGGGACTGCGGAGATCCTCGACATGCCAGTTGATATGGATGTGCCTCTGGCTACTACCAAAGATAATATTCGAGTTGAGGAGGTGGCCGTTGCAGAGTCTGAGTCTGAGGCTGAGACTGATGAGGAGCAGTTTTGAGTCAATGAGAATACCGCTTATGAGGGCCTTACAGCAGATGAGGAGGCTATAATGGATTCAGCTATGTAGATCTCATTGGCAGTTACACCCATGGATGACCCTAGTGGAGCTAGCAGTGCTGATGTTGCACCGGGCACTAATGCCTCGACAGATGGAGCAACTGTGTAGACAGGACCCCTTTTTACCTCTATCTAGGTCGTGTTTATTGACTTTTTAGTGTTTTATTACATTTGAGGACAAATTTTTTTTTTTTTTGTGGTGGGGTGAGATATTTCCATACCTACCTCTTGTGTTTATCATTTTTGTATATATATTGGGTTTTTGTGTTGTAAATTGTGTTTTGGCACTGTGTTGTGGATGATTATGTTTATGGCTCATTGTTTTAAATGCAATTGGTTTTTGACCCTTCTGGAAAATATTGCCACCTCTTATTATATTTGAATGTGGTTGTTCTTGTACAAATTTGAGTGTCGGTCATGATCAATACCGATGACTTGAATAGTGATCTTAATGAAACAAAAATTAATGCACGACTATGATGAGGCCAAATGAAGTTGCATAGAGAATATGTGAACTTTTTGCATCTCATTGTGACAAGCCGGTTATCGAATAGAGTCTCTTGTGATGAACATTGCACACTAGAGAAAGTGTCGAGTCTTGTTTGATATTGGTGCCAATGCCTTGTGTGATGAGCTTACCGTGAACCTTGTGTGATGACACCTAGAATTTTTCCCGTTGGTCTGGTTGACTAAGTGATGCAATTTTTTGAATTGATCTTAGGCAACAGTTTTCAAGAGTGAAAGAATTTGATAATATACCTCTTTTGTGTCC
Organism: Solanum tarapatanum; assembly: GCA_029582485.1. NCBI lineage: Eukaryota > Viridiplantae > Streptophyta > Magnoliopsida > Solanales > Solanaceae > Solanum > Solanum tarapatanum. The sequence continues at coordinate 17,023 of JAJOOB010006604.1, read as the reverse complement.
AACCTTGTGAGTGTGTGAACTTTGCTTGAACACCCTTTGAGCCTTAGCCTTTTTTCGGAAGAAACTTGATGAAATTGTAACCCCTCTTGTTCCATTCACCCATAATCCTCATGAAGTGTGGTTGGTTTGAATAGCCAACTTAAGTCAAAAGCCTAAGTTGGGGGTGTGGTGAAAAGAGAAGGTAAATCAAGAAGTGCAAAGAAGTCTCCCTTGATCCATGGTTTTAAGAAATATGGAACCCCTCCATACAAAAAAAAGAGAGAGAGAAAAAGAAAAGAATAAGAACAAAAAAAGTTGAGAAATAAAGTTGTGAAAGTTGCAAAAGAAATGGGGTGTCTAATATTCCATGGGAAATAAAGAATAGGGTGAATTTTGAGCATGGGTGTAAATATTGAAGAAAAGGATAGAAAGTGATATTCATACCACATTTCATGTGGATAGCAGCCACTGAGCCTAAATGACCATACCTTTACACTCAGCCCCGTTACAAGCCTTGAAAAGACCTTATTGATCTTGAGTGAGCGGAAACGAATGTTGGTTGGAAAATAAGGGCAAACCTATGAGTGAAGTCATGCAAGTGTTCATCTTTGTGAGTGTGAGAGTTGTTTGTGATTCCGGAGCTATAAATTGTTGAAGCATAGTGTGTGATTATGGAATCATTCTTTGCGTGAGGGCATTTGAGTACCTTTGTTGAGCTTGAACTTGCATTTGAAGCAAGTATTGTGAACTTGAGAATCTTTGATAATGGTTAGTCACAACTTGAACCTTTGACTGCACAATTGATCTTTGCATGAGTAAGTTGAGTCTTATTATGTTCATTCATGATTGAGTCTTGTGTAGCACTATTTGAGACATTCTTTTTGAACTGCTGAACTTGAGTTTTACTTGAGGACAAGCAAAAGTTTAAGTTGGGGGTGTTGATGAGTCCGAGAGTTGGACTCATTTAGGGCTTTATTTACATAGATTTAGTGTTCTCAAATGCTTATTTTGTGCCAATAACTGATGTAAAGCCCTTGATTTCTAGGTATATAGACTGAGGAATAAAGCAAGGACACTAAATTGCAAAACGAAACGGAGCGAGCTGAAAGAATGAAGAAAAGCAAGCCTGGTGATCGCCAAGTCTACTTGGCGAGTCACCTAATGGCTACTTGGATGCCTAAAGTTCCAATGTGCCAAGCCCTGAAGGAAAGAACCAAGTTGGCGAGAGAAAGGAGTAGTCAGTGGATTGCCGAGAGGTTCCGCGATGCATTGTTGGATCGCCCAAAGTTATAGACCTTAAGGATGATGAAGGCCAAGGAAAAAAGAGCGATGGAAATGACCAAAGGGCGGCTGGCCGAGTGGATCGGCGAGACCAACTTATTGTGTCGAATGGCTCTTTGCAACATATTTTAGGCGACTATAAATACTTTTCTGAACAGTTAGTTTAAAATCAATTGAATATTATCTGAGTTCATAATTTTATTTTTAGAGTTTTGAACTGTGAGACAAGTTTTCTCTAGTTTTTCCTAAGCTTTGGAGAATTGAAGATTTTTACTTTCGAGAAATTGGTAATGGGTCTTTGATATTCCTCAAATTACAACATTGTAAGAATGAAATCAATCTTATCAATTTGATGGAAACTCAATTTGGTTACGATTTTTATCTTTTAATAATGTCTAGTTAAAACCCATATTCTTGGAGTGTGATTATGTGATTATGGGTTACTTAGTTTATGGGTATTGCTAATTGTTAGTTTAAATATTATTTAGAAGTGAGATCAATCATTAATTGTGGTTTAATTTAATAATTGTAGTTGCAAATGCAGTTCTACCTTTGTGTTTTTGGCTTGCTCGAGATAGAGGTTTTAAAACTAAGTTTATTGATTGATGGTCAATGGGTATTGGGTTGACATGGGTTCAACTCGAGAGAGTGAATCCTAAACCTAGTCCCACACATTCAGCGAGAGAGAGTGAATGGACTAAGGTGTGGGCTGGTCTTATTTTACATGCTTGTTAATGTTCGAGAAAAATCAACTTGATTCGGGGTAAATTGTTCGAGAGAAAGTTTATCTCCTCTATAGCCTAGCTTACTCACTAATATCTAGCTATTTCCAATACTTGTAATTACCCATTTGTCTATATTAGCCTATAATCTAATCACATTTCAAGAACCCGTCTCATTATTGTTATTTCGTATTGTTTACCACTGTTTGTAGTTGATAATTCCAAACCAAAACCCCCCATTCGACATTCGTGTCACCCCCTGATTTGAATTATGTTTTTATTCGATAAATTATATTCCTATGACTGATTTGAACGCGTTCATACTTTCCATTTGACTCTTAAACACGTACCGCTTCCTGTGGGATTCGACCCCAACTCATTTAGTTGGGTTTTATACTGACTAGCGATCGTTGACACTTAAAATTGGATGAAGTGTACTTGAAACGTTAATCAGTACCACGGTCTGAGATGATAAAAAGGGGCACCCCGTGCAACTTTACTATCTCTTTCACATACACCTTAGCTAATTGTTGCACATTATAATCTATTCTAACTAGAATAAAATGGGCTGACTTAGACAGTCAGTCAACCACTACCCAAATAGAATCAAACTTTTCCAAAGTCTTGGAAAGTCCAACTACGAAATCCGTAGCTATCCTTTCCTATTCCACTCCGGAATTGACATTCTCTGAAGAAAACCCGCAGGCCTTGTGTTCATATTTTACTTGTTGGCAATTTTGACACTTGGCCACAAATTCCGATGTATCTTTCTTCATACTAGGCCACCAATAAATTCACTTCAAATCTCAGTACATCTTGGTCACACACAAATGAATAGAATACCGCGAACCATGGGATTCTACCAGTAAATTTTGAATCAAGTCGTCCACTCTAGGAACACAAATCCTTTCTTTAAAATTGAGCACACCTCCCACATCAAGAGTGGTCTCTTGTGCCTTGCCAGACACTGTATTATTTCTAAGTTCTTTCAAATGATCATCCTCAAATTGTTTGGCCTTGATCTCCTCAATGAATGTGGCCCTTACTTCAATGTTAGCTAACACCCCACCTTTCTCTGAGATGCCCAACTACATTAACTTAGACTCCAAGGTCAGAATTTCCTTAGCCAAAGGTCGTTTGGATACACTCAAGCATGATAGGCTACCCATACTTACCATCTTCCGACTTAGCGCGTCTACCACTACATTAGCCTTACCCGGATGGTATTGAATGGTGACATCATAATCCTTAAGTAACTCCATACACCTTCTCTGTATCAAGTTTAGATCTTTTTGGGTGAACACATGTTGTAGACTACGATGATCAGTAAACACCTCACACTTGACACCATAAAGGTAATGCCGCCAGATCTTAAGGGCAAACACTACCGCTGCCAACTCTAAATCATGTGTTAGGTAATTCCTCTCATTCACCATCAAATGCCGCGATGCATAAGCTATAACATTCTTATCCTGCATTAACATAGCACCCAAACCCAAATGGAAAGTATCACAATAAACAATAAAATCTTTACCTTCCACTGGTAGTGCTAGAATAGGTGTTGTGGTCAAAAGAGTCTTGAGCTTTTGAAAGCTCTCATCGCACTTTTCAGTCCATTCAAAGGGTACCTCTTTCTTGGTCAACCTTGTCAGATACATGGCAATAGAAGCAAAGTTCTTCACAAATCGACGATAGTAACTAGCGAGCCCCACAAAACTCCAAACTTCAGTCACAGAGCTAGGCCGAACCCAATTCTTAACCGCTTCAATCTCTTGAGGATCTACCAGTACCCCTTCTTTTGAAACTACATTCCCCAAAAAGGCAACCGAAGTCAACCAAAATTCACACTTAGACAATTTCGCATACAACTTTTGTTTCCTAAGAATACCCAGAACAACACGAAGATGGTCGGCATGCTCTTCCTCACTTTTTGAATAAACCAAAATATCATCAATAAAGACTATGACAAACGAATCAAGAAATGGTTTGAACACATCATTTATCGAATTCATAAAAGTTGCAGGCGCATTAGTCAACCTAAACGGCATAACTAGAAACTCGTAGTGCCCATAGAGGGTCCTAAATGCTATCTTGGGCACATCCACATGCCTAATCTTTAGTTGATGGTAACCAGATCTTAGATCAATCTTAGAGAAAACTAATGCACCTTGCAACTGGTCAAAAAGATCATTTATTCGAGGCAATGGGTACTTGTTTCGAATAGTCACCCTATTCAATTGTCGGTAATCTATACACATCCTCATACTACCATCATTTTACTTAACAAACAAGACAGGAGCATCCCACGGGGAAGAACTAGGATGGATAAAACCTTTATCAATAAGTTCTTGGATTTGAGCCTTAAGCTCTCTCAATTCTATCAGATCCATGCGATTGATAAGTCTGAAATTTGGACTCATTTAGGGCATTGTTTACATAGATTTAATGTCCTCAAATGTTTAATTTGTGTCAATAACTGATGTTAATCCTTGATTTTCATTTATATGGATTGAGGAACAAAGCAAGGACACTAACAGGTAAAAAGGAACAAAACAAGCTGAAGAAATGAAAAAGCGCGAGCCTGAGGATCACAAGGAGCACTCGGCGTGTCGCCGAGTGGCTCATCAGTCCGCCTAAAGTTCAAGTGTACCAATCCTTGAACGAAAGAACCAAGTTGGAGATGAAAAAGAGCAGTCAGCAGATCGCTGAGTGATTCCGCGAAGCCAAGATAGATCACCCAAAGTTACAGACCTTGAGAATACTGAGTACCAAGGCAAAAAAAGCGATGGGAAAGAACAAATGCCGGCTCGCCGAGTGGTTCAACAAGCTTGACTTACTTCACCGAGTGAGTCTTCGCAGCACATTTTTGGCGACTACAAATAAATTTTTGAACATTTAGTTTAGTATCAATTAATCAACTTACTCTTGAGAACAATCTATTTTCAAGTTTTGAACATTGGGAGACAATTTTCTCTAGTTTTCCTTAACTTTGAAGGATTGAAGAAATTCAATTTTGAGAAATTCGAAGTGGGTCTTTGGGATTCTTCAAATTGGAGCATTGTAAGGACGAAATTACTATTACCCAGTTGATGGATAATCAATTTGGTAATTGTTTTTACCTTTTTATAATGTTTAGCTAAAACCCCAATTCTTGGGGTGTGATCATGTAATTATGGGCTAATTTAGTTTATGGGTATTGCTATTGTTAGTCTAAATGCTATTTAGAAGTGAGTTCAATCATTAATTGTGGTTTAATTTAAGAATTGTAGTTGCAAATGCAGTTCTATATTTGTGTTCTTGGCTTGCTCGAGAGAGAAGTTTTAGAACTAAAATTAGTGATTGATGGTTTGTGGGTATTGGGTTGACCTAGGTTCAGCTCGAGAGAGTGAATCCTTAACCCAATCCCACACATTCAGCTCGAGAGAGTGAATGGATTAAGGTGTGAGTTGCTCTTATTTTGCATGCTTGTTGATATTCGAGAGAAATCTCTTGATTCGGGGTAAATTGTTCGAGAGAAAGTGTACCTCCGCTATAACCTAGCCTACTCACTAATATCTAGATATTTACAAATAGTTCCAATTACCCATATGTCTATATTTGCCTATAATCGATCACATCCCAAGAACCCGTCTCATTATTGTTAATTCGTGTTATTTGTGACTGTTTGTAGCTGCTAATCAAAACCAAAATTCCCTATTTGACATTCGTGTCAACCCCTAACTTGAATGATGTCTTTATTCGATAATTTTTTTATTCCTATGACTGATTTGACCATGTTCATACTTCTCAGTTGAATCTGAAACACGTACCACTCCCTGTGGGATTCAACCCCAACTAATTTAGTTGGTTTATATACTGATTTACGATCGTTGATGCTTAGAATTGGATGAAGTGTTTTTGGAACGTTATCAATCAGCGATATGGAGGAATAGAAATTGGGCGGGTACCAGGTTCCAAATCAATGTAGAAATATATATCTCTATTCAGAGGTATACCATGAAAATCCATAGGAAATACTTCTCTAAATTCTGACACCACAGGAATAGACTCAATAGATGGAGACTCTACCTCAACATCCCGAATATGATTCAAATAAGCCAAACAACCCTGCCCTACCAGTTTCCTAGCCCGAATGGAGGATATGATCTTAGTTTGCTTAGGCTTGTACACCCCTTCCCACTCTAACTTTTCCCTTCCCGGAATTTCTACTCACAGACTTAGTATTACAATTAAGCACAGCATAATAGAAGGACAACCAAGTCATGCCCAAGATTATATCAAAGTCAGTCATATGAAAAATCACCAAATCAGCCCATGTCTGAAAACCCATAAACAAAATAGGACAAGCACGATAGACATGAGTAACTATGACAGACTCTCCAACTAAGGTATAAACATGGATGGGGGCATCAAGTATATCACAATTCATATCAAATTCTGAGGCAAATCGTACGGACACATCAGAATAAGTAGGACCCGGATCAAATATGACATTAGCCATCCGATCACAGACAAGAATAGTACTTGTGATCACTGCATCAGACGCCTCCACCTCAGTCTTGCCCGGAAAGGCATAACATTGAGCCATATCATCATGACGGGCGACTTCTCTTCCTAGTTGCACTGTACCTCTGCATGCGTTACCATTTCCCCTACCTCCGCGGCCTCGCTGATTTCCTCCTCGCCCACCTTGTGGACGCCCTCGACCATTATTACCATTTTCCACGGGTACCACTGCTCTAGTCTGCTGATGCTCTAAATCCATGATGCGCAGGTGGGGAAAATTTCTCCTTATATGCCCAAGTTCTCCGCAGTTATAACAAGTGCGATCAAAATATGGCCCACTGCAGCCCCGCCGAAGGTGCGGCTCCCTTGCTATCCTAAATTAAATTTTGAGGTGGAGTTCCCGAGTAATTACCTGTAAAAGCGGGTATAACAGACTGAATTGGCCGAGCAGCAAGAGTCGGCCTCCCTGAAGCTCTGGAGTAAGAACCATGAAAGTTACCTAAATTCTTGGCTTTCTTAGCCAATGCCTTAGCCTGACCGTCTCGCCTCACCCCCTCCACTTTCTTCACAAAATCTGTTACCTCATTGAATCTTTTTCCTGCAGAGGTCATATGAACAGACAATACCTGCAACTCATAATTTGGTCCCTTAACAAATAGGTGAATCCTCTCTTCCTCAGTGGTCACTAATTGTGTAGCATATCTAAACAAAGCATGAAACTTGGCCTCATAAGCAGCCACAGACATACCACCTTGCTCCTAAGCCATGAACTCATCCTTCTTACGATCTCTCAAAGTCCAAGGCACATACCTTTCCAAGAACAAAGCATAAAACTAGGTCTAAGTGTCTGGGGGTAAAGCTGAAGATCTGCATTTCACATATACTCAACACCACTGCTTAGCCTCGCCTTGAAGTTGGAAGGTCACAAACTCTACTCCATGTTGATGGACAATTCCCAACTTATGAAGTCTCTCATAACAATCTAGAATGAACTCAGATGAGTCCTCACTCTCAGAACCGTGGAACATAGGCGGTTTCAACTTCATAAACTTAGTCAACATCTCGTGTTCATTACCAGTCATAACAGGACCCAACAAAGGACGGAAGAAAGCATCAATACCTATAGTTCCACCCACCTTAGAGATAGTGATAGCAATAAAGGGATTGGCAGGAGCTTAAGATTCTTGAATAGAGGGAAGCACTCAAGGACCAACCAATCCTTTTAGGAACGACATAATCAGTTGAGCTAACACTATGTCTAAGGGAGGAATACCTGTAGTCTTAGCCTTCACCTCTTCCTCTTGTCCAACAATCTCCTCACTCTCAACCTCTACATTCTCCTCTACCTATTCATGATGCGCAGGAGGAGCCTCATTTCTGGGAGCATTCTCAACTGGTGCTCCATCCCTAGTAGGCTCCACCTTTCCTCTTCCTCTACCCCTAGCTTGACCGTGACCTCTTACTGCGAATTCCTCAACTGGCGCATTGACGGGAGCAACTGGTCTAATGTCGCTGAACCTAGTGTAAACCATCTGCAGACAGAAGAGTGAAGGAGATTAGATACCAACTTGGATCACCAGATACCAATTGGAACCAAATAGCACGAAAGGAGACAAAAGAAAACAGAGAGATTTTTTAAAGTCCTATAGCCTCTCGAAGAAAAGTACAGATGTCTCTGTACCGTTCCTCAAGACTCTACTAGACTCGTTTTGGTAGATTGAGATCAACGAACCTAGGGCTCTGATACCAACTTTGTCCCGACCCAGACGGTCGTGATTGGCACCCACACTAACCCTCCAGTGGGAGAACCATTAATACTAATTAGCTAACCAAGAACTACACAACTTAATCAAAACTAAGTCATTTAAAGATACGAAAGAAGGTTTAAATGCTACAGGAAAAAGTAGAGTTCCCATATACTCAAAAAGTCTAACCAAAAGAATGCGAAAATAATGCCTAGAACCTGAAAGTCAATTTACCTAAACTCTAACAAAGAACATAAGTCTAAGGAAATGGGTACAACCCAATTAAACATAGGAAATCTAGAGTACTAGTCTAAGTCTGAAGATGTGGACATAAACAAAATAGAACTCTTGGCAGCCTGGAAGAACTGGCTCACCCTTGAATTCGAATCTATCGTTGGTCTTCTAAACGAGGTATGTCAATAGCCGCATGAAGATGCCCTATACTCAACAAAGAAAGAGCAAGTGCAGTATCAGTACACAACTACAGTGTACTGGTAGGATCACGCGGCTATCCCAATAGGTGAAACACATATAAGTCATTACAGCAATAATAAACATGCATACACCGAACATATACAATATCAATTATCACTTACGAACAATGTACAATTTCACAATCTCAAGATATACAATTATGTCAAGTCATTGGTCCTCTCACGGAACCCTTACCCAAACTGTTAGTGTACCGGTATGTAATACCTGATCCAAGTTACTGTGTCGGACGTGACACCTGATCCCATATATGCGCCAGAACGTGGCAGCTGATCCAAGTTAGTGTGTCGAAACGTAACAGCCATTCCATTCAACAAGCCAAAAGCACAATCACAATGTGCATTCTCATAATCAGACAATCAAGTCATGATTCATGGCATACAATTATTCAATCATCCTCATTTACGATTAGTGTGATCAATAATGCAACATTCACATATATACATGCATCATAATGAAGTAATTACAAATACATATCACACCAATATGCAATTACAATCATCACCTACCTCGAACAAATCTTGAATCCCCTAAGAAACTTGATTCTTTCCTTTTCGGATTCTTTCTACTTGTTCTTGGTCTACAAACAATCAATATAACACGAGGATCAGTAAATGATGTCTAATTACCTAGATTAACATCAACATTATCAACCCTAGGTCAAACCATGATCCCAATATCCAAATTAGGGCATTTCCCACCATCCAAACAGTTCCAAAACCCTTTCTCAATAATAAATATCCATGAATTTACTTTCTACGAATCAAAAAGTGGATTCAGGGAGTAAAAACCTTACCTTTAGCCTCAAGAATGGTGAAAACGGTCAAGAACTCGCCTGGGATCGTCTCCTAGCTCTCAAGAACAAATGTTGCAGAAAATAATGATTTTGGGATTTATTTCCGACTTAATTTGCGACTGTCCCGCCATGGAGGAACTAATCCCGCTACAGCGGCCCGGCCCTAGCTGGAATAATTCCGCCACTGCGACTTTCACGGAACCAGTGAGTCAAATTAAGAGTTCCAAACTATCATTTCACAATACACCTTCAACCCATGACACTCAGAAACTACCCTTTCACGCTAAGATCAATTTCGATAGTTCTACTCGCCCGAATTCAATTCTGTTAAGTCGTTCGGGTTCCTTAACGTCTTATCTATCTAGTCATGTGATTGAATTCATTATTAGATCTCCTATTTGTTACCGGATTTCCCTAGACCTCACTGACTCCGATTTCATCCAAATCTGGACTAGGGTGGGAAATTCCAAGTTACTACTTTTGGCCCAAAAAATTTCCCCGTTGGCTTTTCTATAACGACAGGAATAGGTAGTTACACGTACTCAGCATTATCAATGGTGAGTCCTCATTCTTCGAGGACGGTAAAGATGTTTTTTTTTACTTTCAGTCTTTCCGTTTTAGTTTTGCTAGAGTTATCTAGAGCAGGTCCCAGCATCTCTAGTCAGTTAGAGGCTTATTTCAGACATAGTTAAATTCAATTTTCTTCAATAAGTTTCAACGATAGACATAATTTTCATTTCTTATAGTAACCTAGTATGTTATAGTTCAACACAAATAGTCTAGCCTATCATTTAGGCTAAGCACATAAAGAAAAACCAAAAATTAAAATAGTATCTGGAGTAGCACTCCTGGGGAACTTGAAGTATGTACCCTACTGAAAGCTTTTATTGTTCATACTCAAAAATTTACAGAAGAAAGTATTACAAGAGAGAGAGAGTGGAGGGGGTGGGTTCTAAGACTGGCCTCACTAAAGAAAATTTCTCCTCCTTATATAGAGGTTGAGAAATCTGAAACGATAAGATAAGGTGGCCCACACAATTTATAATGGCCAATAAGAAAAGGATGAGATCGACAAACAGACGTGGTCTTTCCACTGAGAAATGTGGCCGACATATTATCATGGCCTACTTTATTAAACTTTTTGACTTATTACCCCAATTATTCAATTTGTGGGGCCTTCTTTACAACTTTCCTTTTCCTTTGCAGGCGGTGTTGCTGGAAGATTCTTCCACTTGGTCTTGGAGTCTTTAGAGAAGAGTATCGATGTCAATCTCTTCATTCCTATTAGCACTTTGTGCTTCTCCTGCCATGCATGATTCTTCATAATCATTGGTGTGGCTAGCTGATGTCATGAATATATCATCTCTTATATCTATATCGAAATTTTTCATTAAATCTATTTTTACTTCTTCCATATATATGCCTATTGCTTTCGATTTGGATATTAATCCTTTCTTCATTTGAAGCTTCCTTGCAATCTGTTTGAATGGACTAAGAACATCCACCTGTGATTTTGATCTTTCTGTATTTTGGTATTTGTCCATCGTTGTATTTTTTAAATCTATGATTTCTTGACCATGAATTTTTCCTTCAAGATCTTTTGTATTAATTTGTTTCAAAACTTTGTATAAAAAGTTTTCTGTAAACATGAAAATCCTTTGGATGTATTATTAACCTCTACAGACCATTTCAAAATTCACGGGATTGAAAATTCTATAAAAAAAATACATTAAGGACATACCTTCAAAGAATATATTATCTTATTCTAAACTTATAAGTTTAGGGGAGATATCCACCCATTCAGAATATAATCTTTTGTAAGGTTTTGGTAAATTTCTACTGAGGGACCATATAAAGTTCACCATTGACAAAATCAAATTGGAATAGGTTGGTTAAAAACATGAGAGCATATTTTTATAAATCAAGAATGCTTTTTATTAGCATTTTCAGATAATAAAGCTCTATTAAAGCTATCCATATAATCCCGATAATTATATTTTACTGCTACCTTTTGTTCTAGATGGATATAATATTTTTCCTTTAAGGGGCTCATTCCCCATTCTTCTGGAGCCAACGCTTTTTATAATAATTTTTGAAAAGTTATTAAATTTTTTGGTATTGGCTGGGTAAAAATGTTGGAATTCACCAGACCCTATTGCTGAGAGTATCATCTCATAATGCATCTTGTATTTATAAGCAGGTGTGGTATAAGAAACTGAATCCAGATATGTGAACATTATTTTCCATGGGTTAGTTTTCCATCGCAAATCACTATGTTCTAGAAGAAGTATAACTTCTTTTTTATCATTTTGATCAAATATTTATGTGCTCTCTTCATCTGTGAGAACTGTGGAATATGATAAAGGAATATTATCCTTTCCTTGCTTGGATTGCATGAAATCCAAGAATTCCTTGTACATTGGATGGTCTGTATTAAGACCACTTGTAGAAGCAATATTTGTTGTTACCAATCTTTGGTTTCCCATTTGAGCCAGGATATTACCTTGTCCAATTCATGTCCTTCCTCTTCCCCTTCTTGAGGGCGGAGACCATGAAGGTCTCATCCTGTCAAAAAAAATAAAGATTAGTTTAAGTATTCTCTTGTAAGAAAATCAGGCAAATTATTATCTGAACCTTTTTTTATAATGGATATCGAAATCAAATAGTGCTAATAACTCCTACCATCTTGCAAACATTTGTTTAGAAACATCATGCTTACAATCTTTATTAAACATGAATTTAGTTGCTTGTCAATCAGTTTTTATTTAAAACTTCTGGTTGTGAAGATCACCTTGGAACTTTAAAACACTTTTAACTATTGCCAAAATTTCTTTTGCTATAGTGGCGTAACTTTTTTGAGCATCGTTCCATTTGCCAGAATAGATATGAATAATATCTGAACAGTGTTGGGTCAAGATATCTCCATATCCTATATCTGAAGCATCTGTCTAAATCGTTTTTTCCCAATTTGGGTTGGCCAAAGTAAGACAGGGAAGATTTTTAACCTTTGTTTAAATCCTTTTAACTACTTCAGAATGTTTATCAAACCAGGCTTTAGGATTATTTTTTAGCTTGTCATACAGAATAGCAGTATCCTTGGCTAAATCCTTTATAAAAGGAGCAACATAGTTAAGACTTCCAAGAAATCTCTGTAACTGAGTTTTATTAGTCATAATATCAGGGAATTTGGATGCAAATTCAATACTTCTATTAATAGGGATAATGTTACCCCTTTCAATATTAAGACCCAAAAATCTAGCATTAGTTTGAAACAAAGCCATTTTACGGCTGGATATTACCAAGCCGTTTTGGATAATAATTTTTTTAAACAGATCAAGGTGTTTAAAATGAGTTTTCACATTTTTGAAAAATACAAGAATATCATCTATATAAACTATTATGAAATTACTGTAAGGCATGAAAATATCATTCATGATCTTATGAAATTTAGAGGGAGCATTTTTTAAGCCAAATGGTATAACATTCCATTCATACTGTCCCATAGGGACATTGAAAGTTGTTTTGTATCTGTCTGACTCAGCTATCTGAATCTGTCAATAACTTGATCTTAAATCAAATTTTGAAAATTTAATGGCATCATAAACTCTATCCAATAAATCTTTCTTATTGGGGATAGGCTACCTAATCCATTTCAAAGCTTTATTAAGAGGTTTATAATTAATTACCAACCTGGGCGCACCCCTTTCTTGTTCAGCATGTTTATTAACATAAAAGGTTGTACAAGACCATGGAGACTTAGAATGTCTTATAAGGCCCATTTGAAGCAAAGAGTCAATTTCATTTTTGCATAATTCCAGATAATCAGAATTCATTTGGCAAGGTCTTGCTTTTGTAGGAATATTATCCTCAATGAAATTATCCTCATATGGAAGGCTAACAACATGCTTTTTTCTATTCCAGAAAGCATTTGGATGATCTCCACAATTATGAATGGAGAAATGATTCTTTAAAATAGCAATCTTATCCTGTAATTTAGGATTTTGAAGAATATTATCAATCTCAATGCTATTAATCTCTCCTTTTATAAAACTGACTTGATTATTTTTTAAAGCGAATTTTGAAGATAATTCATTTATCATTCTTGTAAAAGATTTTGTAATAAACTCTAATATAAAAGGTTTTTTATTCCAAGTTTCAATTAGTTTTTTATTATCCCAATAAGTAAGAGGAACAATATCATTTATAAAAGGAACTCCTAAAATTAGTTGGTTAGTAATATCTTTTACTAAGACAAAACTTTGAGGAATACAAATTTTTCCTTTACATATGAAAGCTTTGGGCAATTTATATTCGATTCCCATTTTACTACCATTCGCTGATCTGAGGCTATGGGTAGTTTTATGAAAATATCTTGAAGGAATAAGTCCTTCTTGAATGCAATTTAAATCAGCAGCACTGTCTATTAGAGCAGAAAACTCTTTTTTGTAATTATAATCAATAATAAGAGTAATCTTAGTATAAAACTTTTGTGAAGTGATAGCTTTCAAGCTTTGTAAAAAGTCTTCTTTATTATTGCCGAAATTAAGGGTTTTAAGAAAGGAAAGATTATTACTTTCTCCTTCACAAGAAGATGAAGATTCTGAGCTATTACCCAGATCCTTAAGACTTTCAATATTAACAAGTCTATTTTATATAATAACATTCTTTTCTTTTAAACGATGAATGTCATCTTTGAGATTACTAATCTCTTGCTTTAGATCAATGATTGTAGTAGGAGAACTTATAAGTTTCCTTCTTTCTAAAAGGAGATTTTTTACCTCAAACATGGTATATGAACCTTCTTTGGTAGGGACTTCTTCTGTAATATGATTTTGTGAAGTGAAAGTATTGCTGATTTTATCAATAATCTGAGCTCTTATTTCTGGATCTTTAACAATTTGTAAGAGCTCTATGACTTTGTCATTATCAATGATATTGATACTTAATTCCTTGAACTGGGAGTAGATCTTGTAAAGATCATCTTCTTCCCCTTCCTTTGCGCAACTTAGCCCTTGTTGACAAGGCAAGCAATCATCATCTGATGACATATAATCTTCTTGGTGAAGGGCTTTTAGATCTTCACTTGTAGAGGATTCCTCATGACTGCTGTATTTTGTCTCTGATTTTCCTGAATCAAAATTTAGCATGATTTTGCATAAAGATTCTTTGATATTATCCTCTATATCAAGGTTTCTGATTTTCTCCTTGACTCTGCAATCTTTAGCATAATGACCGAATCTACCATATTTGTGGCAAGTATCTGTTTTGTCAAATTTTTGTCTAGATTTATAAAATCTCTTCTTTTTTCTTTATAAGGTTCAGCTCTTCTTTCTTTCTTCTCAATTCTTCTTTTCTTCCATTCCTTATAATCCTTTTTGGAAGATTTGTTCTTAGAAGAATGCTTCGTATCTTTGGAACTTGCTTTAGGAATATCCAAAGTGAATTGTTCATAGAATTCTCCCAATTTTTGTCTTTCATTAAGAAGATGCCTTTTAATCTGTTGATTCAACTTGATTTCATTGTATAAAGAAAGTCCCTCTTGTACACAACCACTTATGAGTTTTCCATAAGTATAATTGTCATAGTCAATACTATGACTATCTCCTCTAAGAGTCTTCCTAACTTTTTCGGCAAAAAGAGCCGGTGATCCATCTATAAACTTGGATTTCCAGTGAGTGCTATTACACTCTGGTAATTTCATAACTCTG
Organism: Solanum tarapatanum; assembly: GCA_029582485.1. Classification (NCBI taxonomy): domain Eukaryota; kingdom Viridiplantae; phylum Streptophyta; class Magnoliopsida; order Solanales; family Solanaceae; genus Solanum; species Solanum tarapatanum. The sequence continues at coordinate 1,794 of JAJOOB010006604.1, read as the reverse complement.
CTAAGGAAAACATCTTTATAAAATCTGAAAGATGTGAGGGTCTTGCACCTAAGGTTTTGGAGCAAGGTTCTTATGGTCTCGCTATTGTCAAACCATCTTCCTGAGAAATGTTCTATTATATTAAGAATAAGGGTATACACAACATTTTGGGAAAGATCATGTTCTCCTTCTTGCTTTATAGCTTGGAGAATCTTATCTCTTTATTTTTGGTTTAGATAATTATTCCACCAACCTTTTAGTTGACTAGTAAAACCTGTTGTTAGCATATCAGCAATAGTTTTATCACTATTCTTGTTAGCCTTACAAATAGTGTTGTACATAAGCATTCTATGTACAGTTGTATAAATCTGTTTATCTGTATAACCATCTATGTTCCATTCATAGATTTCCTTTCCTTTATAACTATTAGTTATAATATGTTCATGCTCTTCCAAGAGCACATCCTGAGGAGTTGGTCTAGCATAGTAGTACATCCTTTGAACAGGCTTTCTTGCATATTTTTCTGAGATTTTATTAATTTCATCATAAAACTCTTTTTTATAACTCCTTTCTCCTCCTGAAAACTCGTCAACCCCCAAAGGCTTCAGACTACAGCCTTTGAATCTTTTTTCTAAGAGACTTTTCAGATCTGAAAAGTCTTTTAGCTTAAAATCATCGATCTCCGGGGGAGGTTGGATACTGGTATTTGCTACTTTCTCCTTTTCTTTAGAATTGGAATTGAGTCTAGAAATAAGTTTATCAACATTATCATGAATAGAAGTAATTTGTTCTCCTAATATGCTCATATAAATGTTAGCATAATTTTGCTGCTTGATCATAATATTAATATGCTGAGTAGTAAGTAAAGCAGTATTATCTTCAAATAATTTTGAAAGAGCATTAAAATGAACAATCGTGTCATCCTTTTTAATTTGAAATGATTGTAAGGGAGGAAAAACAGATTTAGTAACTTTCCCAGTACTTAATGTAAAATCTCTTTCTATCATAGAGATATAACTATGGACATGCTTGGTCATAAACCATGGAACAAAAGCAATTAAAATATTTTACTTTGATTCAATAAGATCAGTATAAAACTCTTCTTGAAAATCGATCTATTCTTCTTTGTTAAAATTCCTAAAGAACCATTTTTCGAAAGGTTTCCATCTTGATTTCAAAAATTCTTTAGAAATCTTTTCTCTTGCCAGTGAACCCGGACTAAAATCAATTTGTTTGTCAGTCATCATAAAACAATTTTTATGTGAAAAATTCATTTGGAAAATTCATTTCATACTCAGTTATATCTAAGTCTGAACTGGGCCTGGGCATAGGCAGTGGCGTAGCCAGAAATTTCATGAAGGGTGTCCAAGAATCGCATAGGTAAAAAAAATAATTTGACGATGGGTGCACTAAAATTTTGAAATCAAACTATGTAACATTAACAATTTATTTTTTTAGTTAAAAATTATACTAAAATTTTTAAAATCAAACCACGTAAAATTTAGCTTGAATTTTCATGTTTATTTAATAGGAAGTGAACGAAAAAGAAAAAAGAGAAAGAGAAAATTCAGTTTATAATGAAATCACTTTTATACTTCAAGATTTCACCAACCTTTGGTGACTTAACAACAAGATATGAAAAATAAAGAGTAAAATCGAATGAGTTTTTCTAAAAAGAAATTCTATATCGAGCCTTTTTCACTTTTAGTAGCTTTATAAAAAAAAATGAGAATTTGCTTATTAAATTTAAATTAAATAATTACTTTTAAATTTTATTTAAAATTTTAGTGAAAAGAAAAAATGATTAAAATTTAA
>JAJOOB010006603.1:0-60408 GCA_029582485.1 Solanum tarapatanum | reverse complement strand
TCATAAAATAGGCTTTAGGGACTTAATCCCTCATATCATATAGCTCAAAGGTTTCTAAGATGAGAATGACCTTTCATCATAGAACCTACATTATGTGAGAATGACCTTTCACATAGTCATACCATATTCATAACATAGTCTAGTTTAGAGTACAATTGAGGAAACCTTTCAAGAGACTCACTTTCACTAGATTAACATAAACCTTATTCATTCATTCATGTGTGTACATATGTGAGAAAGCCTTTCACATAAACATCTTTATACAACACATATTCATACCTTGCTAATCATACACTTTGCATGCATAATAAGATGTAAGGGTGCATATAAGAGTTAACCTTTCAACAGACACCATAACACATCATATTCATAGCTATACATGTAGAGTGTGTGTGTGCATATTGGTCCTCATGGTGACATAATATCAACAACATTGATATTGAGTGCACTTCCCTTCAAGGGATCACAACACATTCACAATGTCCCCAAATCATGAGCAATTCACATATAAAGCCTTTAGGGATTCTAGACCACACACCCACACTTCATCATAGGAGACAATGACATATTCAACATTGAATAGGTACTCCTAACATGTATATGATCACACATTCATATATGGGTCATATAGGTAGGGGTCATTCCACAATAGTACTTAACATAATCAATCATGTAGACCACACCATATTCCTAACATTATCATTCACATTATACTCCTCATCATCAACACACTTTAAACATCATGCTAGCATTGAGGATTTCATACATAACCTTCATAGCACAACTTCATAAACATATGCATCATAATCATCAATTCACTTCACATCTATTGCCTTCAAGGCCATGATCTCGACATGCATAGATAGACAAGAAGTAAACACCGCCACCATAAGTGGACCAAACCACAAAACATCAATTCTCATACTATAGACTAGAAGCTAGGCCAACTTACCAATTCTCCAAGCCATGATCACAATGGATCAATCCTCAACAATTCATAATCAATTGACATAGATAGCAATAGAAATCAACAATGTAATTCAATAACATAAACATAATCTAAATACAATTCTATAAACAAAGGGATCAACCCATAACTTTGCCCATAAGGCCATAATTATCAACTCATCAATATACCAATAATTCAACATGAATAAGTATAGATAATCATAGGAAACATCAATACAATCTAATCTAAACATAATTTCACCAATAGAGATCATATTTACTAAGACCCATATCATAGGACAATTTTTGAGAATTTTGGGATCATGGGTTCTTCAAGAATTCCTTTGAAAATTATCTTAAAAACCTTAATTCCACATTAATTCATCAATAGAATGATTTAGAAAATCGTTTGACAAAGGACCCATGTATAGATTGAAAATTGGGAATTTTGGTCTTTGAATCACTTTTGAAAATCTTTGATAGAACTCCTTGAATGAAAGGTTATTCAAGAATCAAGAGTTACCATACCTTAATTATTGAAGACCCATGAAATTGAAGAAGAAATCAGTTGAAAACCCATCTTCTAGCTTGAGCTTCATCAAGGTCTTCAATGGGGTTTTTAAGAGAATCTATTTTGAGAGGGAATGGTCAATTTGAAGAATGGGGTCTAATTTTAAGTTTTGGGGTTTTAACCAACTTAAAATACCCTAAAATAGGTAGAATAACCATTTATAATAATTCTCCAAAGTACCCAAACTACCCCTCACTTAGTTGGACCTTTTAAACAAGTCAAGTCGCTTCTCGTGGATTTTCATAACCCTGCTGTGCAAAAGTGGGATATGCACTTGCAATAGATGTCCGAGTGTTGATATATATCATGTGACGATACAATATCTAACCCATGCTGCCAAAGTCGTCATATACTTTGTCGGGGGTATAGAACCTACTGTTAAGTGGATCCACTAGTCTATGCTAAAAGCATTACGAAATCATCTAAAAAGTATGACCCTTTTCTACCCACGCGGGCTACATGGTTTATGGGGGATGTGAGTTGTATGAACTCTTGTCACGACCTAGACGGTCGTGATTGGCACCCACACTAACCCTCCGGTGGGAGAACCACTACTACAACCCTACTACACAACTAAATGAAAAACTAGGCATTTAAAGTGCCTTGGCAGCTTGTTTGGCCAAGGGTTGGGGTCTTTCTCGGGGACCCTTAGGGTGGTCCCGGGGAGTTGTACCTGAACGTTTTGACCCTAAAAACGTTTATTAAGACACTAGAGTCACCTTTACTGATTTTAGACTCCAAACAACACATAAAAACATGAACAACATACTAGAACACACCAACACGTAAAAGACTAGTTTTCGAATGTCTTGGTCGTCCCTTGACGTTTAACTTCCAAACTCTTTAAAACTGACTAAAAAGGCTATTCTTCATTATTTTAACAAGTTATTAATGCATAAAACACATGTGAGGCTCTATTTTATCCTTCTTCATTTGAGGGTCGTTACACAAAGCAACCATACTACTGGTTCATCATCAATAAAACAGTCCAAATATTCTCAAAAACTAACATTTAAACGACTCACAACGACCAAGAAGCAAACAACCCTCACATCAGTTGAGCAGCAAGATCGCAACATTAAACCATAACATCAAACAATATAGCTAAGCTATTGTTATTTCATGAAAAAGAAACCAAATCATTTAAATGAGTGTTACCTTTTTGAGGGCAGCACATTGAGATGAGAACGAGCTAGTGGCGACCATCTTCCACCACCAACAGATGAACTCCGACGAGCTCCGAGGAAAGCTTCGATGAACAAAAAGAAAATCAAAAACTAAGACTCAAAGTTCTGCGGATTTGATGTTATAAGAAAACTATTCTCAACCTAAATTTTGATCTCCCTCCATCATTTTTTTGAACCTTCCAACCCTTAATACGGAAGGTAAATGAGGGGTTTAAATAGAGGGGATTTTGGGGGAAATCGGTTGGAATTTTTTTTTGAATTCAAAATTCAAATTTTGCTTTAGGATAAGGTTTGAGGAGCACTAATTCGTACCAGTTCTTAACAGAAAATTGATGAGGGCCGCTTGATTGTGAGTGAAGGATGATTAAGATATAAGGTTTCAACACCTGTAAGATCTGAGTACGATCTTGTACGAGAGGATAAGGGAGATGGGAAAAGGACGTGCGATTGAGCTGGCCAATTAAGAATTGAGTTGGTTTGGGCTGGTTGAAATTAAGGCCCAAAGTGGAGTCTTAAAAGGGATTGAATGTGAGGTAACAAAGAGGCTAGATTTGTAATAGGAAAATAGCCGAATGATTTGCAATTATGGTCATGGAAATTAAGAAGTTAGCCAAATTGAGTTTAATTTAGGGAATTTGACTAAAATTTAAACAAGACGAATTAATATTGATTAATTTACGAGCTTCTTAATTTTAATGAAATAAAATAATTAACTGAATTATAAACTAATAACTCAAAAATATAAGTATTAATTAACTAAACCAATTAACCAATTATTTAAGTAAAACTAAAATCTTTTTGAGATGATTTTTGAATATTCTTAAAATATACTAATTATACACATAATTATATAAAACATATATATTATTTAAAAATTATAAAAAAGTAAATATCTAATTAAAATAACTTGCAACCTATACTAATTTTTTTTTGAAATTTTATAAAACTAATTATTTTAAATCGTTTGAAATTGAAGAAGCTCGATGATTAATCTATAATGTGGAGATCCAAAATTGGGTGTCAACAATATTAAATTGGCTTGTCAAGATTATGATTAGACTTCCGCTCTTATGTTCAAACCGTTCTATTATATGAGACTTCTACTTAAATTATACTTTTGTATATATAATTGTGTTGTATGTATGTCAAGTGGCTTGTGTAGGTGATAAACGCTCAACTATACCTCATCCAATACTAGGTGTAGCCGATCGAAATCTAGTATATAACCCAAGAAAAGGTTGGGGTTGAACCTATAGGGAGCGGTACCATATCGAATTCTATTAGGAAGTAAAGATGCGATTCTAATCGGTTATAGAAGTAGACATAGTCTAAATCAAACAAAATAAGACAAAGGTTTGATAACAAATGTCAGATGTGGGGTTTAAAGGTGTCAATTAACAACTACAATAATCACTAAAACATGGGATTAGACAAGTAGGACGGGATTCTCGGGATGTGATTGATTATAAGCTAATTTCACTATATGGGTAATTGAAGCTAATTAATAAAGTGTTGAATCACTGTGGGTAGGCTAGACTATAGGTGCAATAGTTTTCTCTAGAACAACTATTACGGTCCAGGCGAGTTCTCTCGAACCTCGACAACCTTAACACTAAAAAATAGCCAGAACCTTAATTTATCTACTCTCTCGAGTTAGATAGGTAGGAATGAGTTAAGATTCACTCTCTCGAGTTGAACCCATAACAACCCACATACTAAAATCATCAATCGATAACCTTGGTTTTAGAACCTCTCTCTCGAGCAAGCCCAAAACACTAAACTAAAATTGTATTTGCAACAACAATTCATAAGTTACTACTCAGCTTTCGATCAAACCCACATTAAAACAACATTTAGATCATTGCACAACAATACCCATAAGCTAATTAATCAAATAATCACATGATCACACTCCAAGAATGGGGGTTTTAGCCAAGCATCATAAAAAGATAGAAATCAATACCAAAAACATTCTCCGTGGTCTAGGTATTGTAATCTAAGTCTTTAAAATGATCCAAAGTACTAAAAATCAAAGACCCACTTCGAATCTACTTGAGGAACCCTTCCAGGTTGTTTTTCAATGGAGAAAAATACTCAAAAACACAAGAAACTAAAGCCGGACTTCAATAATAAAATCAAGTCCCTTTTGAACCCTTTTAAAATTTAATTTATATTTTCCCCAATTTCAGCTGCAAGGACTATTAGGCGAGGTAAGTCGAGCATCGCCAACCGCACAAATCTTTCCATCTTATCGCCACTCTTCCTTGGCTTTTAATCCTTAAGGTTCTGTGACTTTAGGCAATCCAGAATATGTCGTCGATCCAGTCGACGGTCCGCCGAATGTCCAAATCCATCGCCAATTTGGGTTCTCCCCAGGGCTGGCAGTTTGGAAGTTTAGGCAAGCTGAAGTGCCACTTGGCGAGTCACATAGTAGCTTTGGCGATTCTCAGCTTTTGTTATCTTCAACCTTTTTCATCTCTTTAGCTCCTTTCCGCCCGGTAGTGTCCTTGCCTTGCTCCTTTCTTCTTTCTTGATACAATTCAACATTTTAACATCAGTTATGAGCATAAATTAGGCATTTGAGGACTTAAACTATCAAAACAAAGTCCTAAATGAGTCAAAATCTAAGACTCATCAACACCCTCAACTTAAACTTTTGATTGTCCTCAAGTAAAACTCAAGATCAATCAGTTCAACAAGGATGTATACAAATAGTGCTACTCAAGACTCAACACACATGCACACAAGAGGTTCAAACTACACATGCAATGTTCAATTGTGCACTTTAAGTTTCAAATTGTGACTAAACATCATTAAATGGACCTAAGTTCACAATGCTTGCTTCAAATGCATGTTCAAGCACAACAATAGCATTCGAATGACCTCACAACAAAAAACGATTCCATGCTCACACAAAGCTCATCAACTTTAAGAATTCAGAATCACAAACAACTCTCACTCTCTCAAAAACCAACACATTCATGATCCTTACACATAGGCTTGCTCGTATTTTCCAATCAACAAGATAATAAGATCATTCAAGATCACAAAGGTCTTTTAAGGTTTGTAACGAGGTTGAGGGTAATGGTATTATCATTTAGGTTTAGTGACTACTAACTTCATGAAGCATGGCCTGCATATCATTCATTCACCTTCTCTTACAATAATTTTTGATTTTCAAAAGTCACACCCCATTCTTTTAAGTACAACTTATTGGATACCCCATTTCCTTTGCTCATTTCACACACTTTATTTTCCGCAACATTTATAATCATTTTCATCTTTCTTTCTTTTTTTTTTTTTTTTTTTTTTTTGTATGGAGGGGTTGAATCTTTTCCAACAAGATCTTTCAAAGGGGGAAATTTTCTCAAACTTCTTGATCTACCTCAATTTCACCGCACCCCCAACATAGGCAGAAAATGATAAGCTCAAATGGTGCAAAACTAGGTTCACACTCTCACAAGGTGGCCACAAAGAGGTATAATGACAACATTGGCTCACTCTCCATAAATTTCCTAAGATCATCTCTATCATTCACTCATATTAGCCAATCGAACCAACGGGGCAAGTTCTAGGTATAACCAAGCATGCATTACAAGTCAATATCACCACACATGGCATCCAACACAGTTATCAAAGCAAGACTTAACCATTTTCACAAATGTGCAATGGTCATCACAAGAGTTCCTTTCAAAAAAATCGCATAGTGATAATAAGATGCTATGAGTTCACATATGACTTATACAACTCAATTCGCCTCATCAGATTTGCACACACATGTTGTTCAAACAAGAGCACTATTCAAGTCATCGGTATTGACCAAAACTAACACTCGAAATCACAAGAGAACAACCACACAATAAGAGGTGGCAATTTTTAAAATTTGGTTCAAAACCATTTGCAATTCAAAACAATGGACCAATATGGATAAAAAACCATGATATAGATATATAAACCAAGAGTCGGGTCCAACATTCACAAAACCCAAAAAAAACAACAATATTCAAAAACAAAAACAACCCAAAAGATGTGGTTATGAAAATACTTCACCCCGCCAACAAAAATAATAGTTGTCCTCAAATGTGAAGAGATAATAAAATAGTCTAAAAATAACAGAAACGGAGGCAAAGAGTCTTCCTTCCAGGCTAGGCCTACAGGCTAGGCCTGGGTGTCGGCAACATCAGTGCCCAACATATCAACATCTTTGTCTCCACTGGAGCCTACCATAGACACGTCTCTCAAGGAGAACTGCACAACTCTATGCACCATGGCTCCCTCTAGGTCCACCAACTCATCATAGACAATCTCATATCTGAAACCTAGCTGCTTCTCATCTGTCTCAGCCTCAGACTCGGCATCTCATCATCAACCCTAGTCTCATATCCGGTAGCAGCCGGAGGAACCTCAGAATTGGCCGGAATCTTAGCACTTATCATATCAGGAATCTCCATAGTCCCAAACAACATCGACAAATCCGTGGACTTCAACTGGTCCACATCCTTCCTCATCCCAATAATTCGGCCTTCAAGTCTGTCAAAACATCAGCAGCACCCTGACTCTACTCACATGCCTCGGTTCCAATTGTAAGGGCATCCAAGGCCAACTTATGGACCTCAATCAACTCTCGGTGCTTCTTCATTTTGCCCTAATCGGGGCTAAGGCAGCAGTAATTACCTACTCTATCATCCCAGGCACAGCAACCTCAACTCGAGAGGCACACACATCAGCAGAATGAGCCAGATGGTCCATCTTATAAAGCATACCCTGGGTGATAGGGGGTTTGGAGGTGACAACAACAACAACAGAAATAGGGGGATGGGGTGTAGCAGTAGAACTAGGAGTTTCAAAAGCAGAAGGTCCAGAGGTACCTGAAGGCTTACCAGCTTGAGAGGGCATACTTGCCTCAGCCGATAACATATCAACATCAACCTCTGGGGATGTATCCACCGATGCTGCCCTCCTCCTGTCAGGCTCATCCCGCATGTACTCGACCTCAATAAGCCGGATGTCAGTAGAAGAGGTAGTTGTCACCTCCACATCTGTCTTCTCATATCTCAGAACACATGCCTATCTTCAAAACTCGGTTATTAGCATCGAAATTGGAAGTGAGGTCTGGCGCTGTTTGGCCATCATGGCCATCTCTTGCTCTATCAACAGCCCCAGGTTCAGCCTCTGGTGATCTATGATTGACCCTAGACAAGCCGCCTTTGGGTGTCAGAGGATGGATTCGTTCTGGGAAGGCATTATGGCGCTACTGATAAACCCGATCCAATATCAAGCGGCTACATTCAAGTCCTTTTTCTTGATCTGTGCACCTGCCTTAATCCACCTAGGAGTAGCATCGGAAAGCAAGGGTGCTAACCAACCCTTGAGATCATCCAACAACTAAATTATTGTTGACTAATACTGATAAATGACAACAACTTAATTTAATTATTGCTATATCTTACAACTTTTAACCACAATTTTATTTTTGTTAGCAAACATTTTAATCTTGTTGCCATATACTATGGTTAATATATTAATTTTTATATATAAATATATTACAACAAATATTTAGTAACAATTATAATATTCTTGCCTAATTGTAATATTTGGCAACAGTAAATTTTAATTGTTGCTAATGTAATTAATTTCGCAATAGTAATTAATTATATTATTTAGTTTTTCGCCAAAACAGAATGCGGCAAAGATTATTTTTATTTCCCCCAATTATTAGTGCCTTTAGTTTTCCACCAAAAGCATCAATTTTCCACCAAAAGCGATGCTAGGCTTGTTTTTCATTATTTCACTGATCTCTCCTCTAGATTTTTCCTATTCGAATTTACTCAAGTTGTTGTTGCTTGATTTCTTTTGTTGCATTCAGTCCAAAGACTTGTGAGTTATCATTTGTAATTTAGGTTGGTGAGTTCTTGCTTATAATTTAGTTATTAGGTTCTTCTTTTTTAATTTGTGGCTCCTTCACAGAGTTTATGAAGTGTCTTTTACCTTTGTGATACATGCTCAAGAATTTTGAACAAGAAAAATTTAATTTTGTTTTGAATTTTACGAGTATTTAAATCTGACACTAACAGAACTGATTTTGAGTTTATTAGGAGAAAAATTGTTGTAACTTTTCATGGATTCATTGGTATAGTTTGCACTAGAAAACAACAATTCAAAACATAATAGTTTTCTCTGTATCAAATTTCACCAAAGCACTATAGAATGAAAATTTGGTGGGAAAACCCCCGACCCATTAGTGGATCTTTTCTTTTGTTGTGTATATATGATTTTCAAGGTTCAATTAGAACCTAGGGTTTGTTTTCTACTTTAATATTGATTTGTATCAGTAAATTATACTCAATTATGTTATAGATAACTCGAATAGTAGAGGCAGTTGAAGGGCTTGATTATAGTCATCTTTTTTGTTATTCTTGTGACAATTGTTTCACTAACTATGTCTACTATTGCAATGAAGCTAATATATGGTGGACATTTTAGGACTATGAAAATAGACAATTTATTTTGATTGTTTAAAAGGTTCGGTATTTGGTTTCAACTTTTTAAACAATAAGAGCTCAATACCAACAGAAGAATGGAAAATCAAAAACAAGAGAGCGAAGTAATTCAATATGATTTAGTTTTTGATTTTATACCAACTCCTACTTCACACTCCACCAAAAATATTTATCACTTAAACCATCTAATTTCATATTTCTGTTGGAATTTAACATATCTTGTCCATCCCCAAATAAGAAGCTCGTTCTTTGTATCTCTTGTCGCACGTGCTTCGTTTCTTTGTTTAATCTAAACCTTTTTCTTCCGGACAATATTCTATCTAAGTGTTTAGATCTTGTTCTTTACTAGCTTTTCTTTTTCTTCTCTCATGGCCTTCATTTTTTTCAAGTGATGGATATGATTGACATTCCTTATATTTTTCTCGTTCCACACTTGAGTGCGAGAAGAGTCAAGACATGTCACACTACTCGGTTCTTTATCTTTATTCTTCAGTACTGTAAGAACTATTGTTCTTTGATTCAGCTTCATCGTATTTATGGTTACATTTCTCTTGATACGAGCACCCCTGAAGATAATTTGATCTGTTTGAATAACCTTGTGAGGGAGTGCCCTTTACATAATTCTTAGCTCCAATCTTATTTTCTCTCTCTCTTGCTCTCTTTATGTTTAGCCTTTTTAGAGTGTCTCATCAATTTTGGTACACTTACCAAAACTCTCTTCTGAGTCTATGAGAAGCTAGATTGTCAATATGTTGTCAAAATTTTCAATGGCTAGGGCTTTGGTCTTTATATGACAAAACAAGTATGTTCTTTTCATACTATTCATGGCATGCTTCTCAATATTATTAGGTTGATCATTTTTGAATTATACAAGCTCTACACCCTTACAATAAGGATCTAAAACTTGTGAAAAATGATATGCTGATATTTTACCAGATACAACAAGCCTGGACTGTGGTTCTATTTCTGCTGCTGTGATTTCCTTATCACAATTTTTTACAGAAATAACTAGAGACTAATTCCTCTTGTTAATGAACTTGTCAAAAGTTTGTGAATAAATAAAGAGAAGGAACAAAATTTAACTACCACAAGAAAGATCTAGGAAGCCGGTACGTTGATACCTTATATCACTCTAAATTCTTGAATATCTAAACACTCAATTCATTAACATTCTAGACGAAAAATGAATTCATATTGAAAACACATCTCTTCCTTATTGTTAAAGTTACTAATGATATCACTTTTTCACTTTCAGTAATCTTTTATTTGCACTATATTACCAGATTATCACTTTGATAGACACTATGGCAGACTTGTTAATAGGTTTGGTGTTGCATTCTAATGCACGCTATGCAGGTAGTATTACTATGTGTTATAATGTACTTTAATTCTACCATATTTAACAGAATGGACTTCCGGCTGCAATTTTCACTATTGTTGCTAATTCAACTAGTTCAGTTGAGGCAAGTCCTACAAGTTTTATGGCTGACAATTAGGTAAGTAAACTTCAATCAACTCATGTAAAATTAATTTTGTTGGCTGTCTACATAAGTGAGTCAGTTAATTGCTTGATTAAGTTTTGGTATGCTCTGTATTTTATAGTTGTATGTCTCGAAGTTGTTCTTATCTTGGTTGTATGTGTAAATGTTTATCTAAATAATTTTTATTTTTCTTTGTTGTAAATTATCTGAATCTAACTGATAGCGCGTACTTATGTTAGTTTCTAGAGACATACCACCTGCTTCTTAAAGAGAAACCAAATCTCTTCAACCTTGGCTAGTAAATTTTCCTCATTTATTCAAAAAACACTTCTACCTAGCCTTGGCAATTTTAAAAAAAGATCTCTTGCTTAATCATTTTCTTTTAAGTGAACAGTTACCATATATTCTAAGAGTTTTGAGTTCATCATAAAATTCTATAATGCTAAATTTAAGTTACTAAAGAAATGTAAAAATAATAAGAGTTGGAAGCAACTATATCATATGCCTAAAATTTATATCTGCTGAAAAATAAAAGTATTAAATTTAAAGCTTGAATACTCATTTAAATGTTTATAGCTTTATATCTTTAGAGTTGGAATCTGGATTAAAAACTTTTTCTTGTTTTATAGTTGTACATCATATTCTTTTTTCATAATAAGATCAGGCTTTAGAACTAGCACACTATAGTAAAATTAGCTTTTAAGTATTAGAGATTTTACAAGAGCTAACAAACAGAAATGAGAACAAGACGACTTCATTTTTATTGCTTTGTGAGTCTTAGAAACATCATTGCTAACACCTCAATGAAATTTTGCAAATCATAGAGTATTAAATTATAAGTCAAATCAAAACTTTTAGGAGTGTATAAAGCATGAAGTTAGTCATAATGTCTCCCCAAAACAAACTTAAGTTCCAAGTTTCAACTACTATCTTGTTTAGCTTAAGATTATGCCATTGTTAATATCATGATATCAAATGCAAGACAAAATTAGAGCTTCATATTTAATGTATATTTATCAAGATGCCAAGAAGTTTTTTCTTTTTACCATTTTAACAATGTTTCACAGTAAGACATGGAACAGGAGAAAGGAGCATTGGGGAAAAATATCCAAGCAAAAACTTTCTTTTAATATTGTCATGTGAGTAACATTTTTTCCGTTAAATGATTTAGCCACGTGTTTTTAGTTGGACTAAAGTTGCTCATGTTTTGCAAATTGAAAGGATATATGCTCAAGAGTATATTCAGAGGATAAAGTCTACCCTTAAAGATGCGGGACAATTTTGACTAAAATCTCATAGTTGGACAGCCCAAACACATTCAGTTTTGTTAACTAGATACTATTCTTTAGTATACTTGATAGACATCAATTTTTTCTCCACCAAAAGTTTCTCTACTAGGTGTATTTAGTAGTTATTGGTGCAACTTTGCTGGGCAGATATTTAGCTGTTGTGAGGAAGTTTTGAATGATTTTCAGCTTTGTTTATTCACTTTTATTTGCATTATTTCTCTTGATTTGATACTTTTAGGGTCATTTGGTTGGAAACAAGTTATCCTAAGATTAATTATCCTGAAACAAGTTATTCCATCATGTATATGTAGTAACTTATCCCATCACTAAGGTAAAAATGGTGGGATATAATAATCCTACATTTTATCATGGGATTATTGTACCTTATACCTCACACCAAATTATTCATGAACTTGGGTTAAAATTTTAGATTTAGTTGAATGTTTCTATCAAATAATACTAAAGAATGTAAGCTTTAAGTGATGTGATAGTTGCAGTGTTCTGTTAGTAGTCTAAAATTATGTGTTCCCTTTTTGTCCTTTTACATCAATACTTACTTACTTAATTAACTTTATCAAAATGTATTTATATTTAGTTTTTATTTGAAGGTTGAAGATGCATGAATCAGCATTATTGATGACATGGCTCATGAATGCAAAGCTCTTTGAAGAAGATTTTTTAGATTATTATTCGAATTAGAATGTTAAGACCTTGCTTATATTCTTTTATTGGTCTTGCAAGTATAAAAACATATGTTTTGGAGTATTTAATTTTTGAAGTTGTAAATATCTAGTACATCAGTTACATGTATTGATCTTTGCAAATATATGCAAGTCTTCATTCATATTTTATCAGTTATTTATAAAAAAATGTACTGTGTAGATAGAAACTACTCACAAGTTATTGCTAATATATGATTTATGACAATATAAATTGTTGTTGCTAAAATCTTGCATAAGAGATTCATCCAACTTTTTGTAGCAACTAATGTTGAAGGTGAAATATAATTTCTTGCAACAATAATTTTTGTTGCAAAAAATTATTATAAGCCACAACTATATGAATTTTTACCAACTAAATATAATTAAAGGCAACAAGTATTTTTGTTGCCTTTAAGTTAGTTTTTCGCCACAAATTGTTTTGTTGTTGCATAAACTTTTCACATCGGCGTTTATTGCAACAACATGCAACAACTTTTTTTGCGTTGCCAAAAGTGCTTTTGGCAACAACATTCAATGACGACAACTTCTTTTGTTGGGAAAAGTTGTGCATGAAATTTGATGAAAACCCAGTCCTGCATTTATAACTGAGCAACGACATTTTACTTTCTTGCCCCGAACAACCACAAAGTCCACCGGTTTGAAGGCACTTGCCTTCTTCTTCCCCTTTGGCACCAATTCTCCATAGGTCGAATAGAACTCCCGGAACCAAGTAGAAATGTATGGACCTCGGTGTTTAGTGAAAACCTTGAACTTGTGGAATCTTAGAGTGTTCCACACCTCTGGATGTCTGTCCACCACACCATCGGTAGACAACCTCTTTTCTTCCAATATTATCCTCAATCCCTCGGCCTTTAGTCTGTTGAGAGACTGGAGAGGAGGACCCTGAACTGGTGGTGTCGGGACCACTGTCTGTGTTGGAGGAAGAGCTGGAGCTGTGGGAGGAGAATGAGGTGCTAGGATCCGAGACAGATCCTTCATCGATTTGGAGAGTAGCTCCACTCTCCTGCCTTGTAACAACTGGTCATCTTCCGACTTAGATATAGAAGCCAGAGAACCCTCATCTGACTGACTCTCACTGCCGGAGGTAGTAAGGTGAGTGGAGTAGACCCCCTCACTATCGGATACTTCCTCTGCAGGTGTTACTTCAACGGGTACCTTGCCCTTGCCTTTACCTCCTTTCGGAGGAAGTTTCGTAGCCTTTTCCCTGGAGGCAGCTGCTTCCTCATTGATTATAATCCTCCGTGCCCGCTTTCGATGTGGTATGTCTCTACCTGTAACTTTTGATCTAGACATTCCTGTAAAACAATGTAGAAAACATTGGAAAAAGTCAAGAAAAAATTCAGAAAAAGAGTTACAGAAAGACTCACCGAACCGGTCGGCGAGTCACCGAACCACTTTGGCGAGCTAGGTCGGGCTCGCCGAAAGTTTCAGAACATAAATGCTCAAAAATCAAAGCTGGTCGGCAATGTTTAGGGCCATTCGGTGGATCGCCGACACCTTTCGGCAAACTAGAAGTAGCTCACCGAAAGTTACAGAACAATTTCAAAAATTTGGGGCGTAAAAGGACGGTTAGGCAGTACTGTCGGTGAGTAAACTCGGCGAGACAAAGCGTATCGCCGAAAGTTACAGAGTCTAAAATCACAATTTAAAGAATAAATGGTCTATCTAGGGGACATTTGAAGAACTACTGAATCACTCGACGAGCTCGACCCAGTTCGCTAAATAGCCCAACGTGCCAGATTTTTGCCCCGTACTTTGAAATCATTCCCGTAACCCACCAAAATTAAATTAAACACTTATATTATGAAAATAAAGTAAGAACCATACGATCCATGCCCTAGGGGTACTCAAACTTCCCTTGATTTAGCTAAAATTGGCCAATTGATGTCTTTTGCCCTTAAGAATGACTTCAACCGCTTTATCATCGGGCAAAATTTGACAACTAGCACAATCCGGGGTTATTTAGACTTCACCCCCGTAGACCTATAACATAATCAAGGTAACCCAATAATTTTATTAGTTAACAACACTTGAATTAACCATTTACAACCAATCAATTGCGATTTCACTTTAGAACAGGCAAACGAACTACCACACGATCAACCTAATAACAATTAAGCACAGAGATACATCACAGAAAGCACTTGCATTCGATTTCAACCAACTATTTTGAAAAAGAGAGGTTCGGAAAACCAACCTTGTATGCCGAAATTTTTAATACTAGGAAGCAAAGTAATCCTCGAGCAAAAGATCCCAAGAAAAACGAGAACAAAAATACAGAAAGAGAAAGTATAATATCGGTTGTGAGAGTGCGGAAGTTGAAAAGTAAGAAAATGAGAGAATTTTGAATTTAAAATGGTTGGCCTCTTAAAAACTCTTCAGTTCGCGCACTAGTCAGCAAAGTAAGTCGTGTCTGCCGAGTGGTACTTTAGCCTGCCGAGTTTTACAAAATTTCCCAGTAATTTGGGTTCGAACTATGGTCCAAGCTGGGCTCGCTGACCTGTTCGGTGAGTCGCCGACTGAGATTTTAGCCCACCGAGTTTTACAGAATCCCCCATCAAGGTGGATGGTTCAAACGATGGTCCAAATTGGGAACACCGACCCATTAGGAGTGTCGCCGATTGGACTGTTAGCTTTCTTATTACTCCCGTTTCAACACTTTCAACTTTCTAACCTGTAAAATAAACACTCGTTATTCAAAAACATCAAAAACTCTGGTTACCTCCCAAGAAACGGCTTATTTAACGTCGTGGCACGACGAAGATACCAATTTAAACTTTGTTTTTGGGATTGGCCATTGTATCACTCGGCAACCCTCCTTTTGCCCTTGGATTCAGATTAGTCGAGATTTTAGTTTCCAACTGTTTAATGGAGACAAAGTGAGAGGTCACCATTTGATTGAGAGTTGAGACGCCATCCTTCATCTCTTTCAACATTTAGTCTAACCGTTCCACTTTGTTGAGAATACGTGAGAGCATATCTTCAGTGAGGAAATTCTCCGGGTCAGCCTTTTGATCTTTGGGCTTTTAACGCTCATAGGGAGGTAAATATCTCTCCTTGTCCCCATCGCTCTCCTTCCAACTTGCATTGCAACCACACCATTCCCTTTCACGGTCTCTCCAACCGTCATCACGTTCTCTATTCCAACCTTGATTCTCGCCCGGCCTAGGATAGCTTGGACGGAAACCACCACCTTGATTTTCAAGGAAGCTCACTTCCTCATTGTAAAAAGCATCAAAATGCTCATCCTCGAGGTTCAACCAGCTAACACCAACAACATTGACCGCTCTAGTACCACTACCCATGACATTCTTTGACAAAAGATCTAATTGGGTCATCATTTTAGCCATGTTCTGATCCCTTTCTTGATCTTTTTTCAATCTATTTTTTCTTCATCCTAAATGTAAAGGGTGATACCTGATCCTCTCTTGTATACCAAGCTCGGTTGATCTTGGTTATCCTATCAAGTAACACAGAAGCAATCTCAAATAGCTACTGTATTATACCACCTTGGACAAGTTGATCAGCCACTCCTTTGTTCACTAAATCTAGACTCTGGTAGAAGTACTGTAGTAAGACGTTGTTTGGGAGTCCATGAGTTGGGCATTGAATTAGTAATTTATGAAACTAGATCCAAGTCTCGTGGATTGGCTCACCATCCAACCATTTGAAACCTTGGATATTATCTCTTAAAGACGTCATCCTTGAAGGAGGAAAGAATGGCAACAATCGGAGTCTAACCGACTCTTGGGATATATTCTTGAACGAGAAAGGGCCACAAATGTCCACAAAGTTTCTAAGTAGGAGTTGCAACATTAGGCTCGTCACATAGAACGCTGCATTCCCCATAACCGGCGGTAGCCTTATTGCTCCAACACCACCCCAGTGTATGTCATTAATGTTGGCCTCGTTCACATCATTCAGATTGCCAATATCATCATTATGGCTAATACGCTCAAATTACACCTCCCTAAAGAAGCATAAACGATCGTTATCAAGTAAAGAACCCACCTTGTAGGTTGTGGTCGATCCCACGAGAAATATGGTTTAGACTTAACTTTAACCAACGATTATATTTATTTAGTCAATGTATTTCCGAAAACAAGTAATTAAAGAGGGGGGGGGGATTTGTGAAACAGAATCAGGAAATTATGTATTTAATCAATGAGCAAGATTTAAACTTTAGTTGTTATCAAGATGAGAAAGTAACTAGGGTGTACGTGTTCCCCATAAGCTCATAACGCGGTAATCCTAGTAATAGCAATCCTTTCCTAGTGTATTATATGCAAAGTGATAAGTTAGGTATAATTTACTAACCCTTACCTTTTCCTCATACTAGACATCGCATCGATGTATGACTTATTTTTCACCCTCGCACCAATTGACATTAGACTATTAGATAGTATCACACTAAATCTATGTAGATAATTCTTTTCTCGTTAATTACCTCCATGGTCCGGCAAGTAGTAACGAGGCAAGTTCTAACGTTGGCCACCGTTAAAAAGATTTCTAAGCGAAAGAATTATCAATGCATGCAATAACACTATTCAAGAATTACATAGTTACTATTCATACGTTGTTAATAACTCATGGTTCCCACAACCCTAGTTGTGGATTTAGTTACCCATAATTGCAAGAACACAGTTCATATATATGGATGAAGAAATCATGAACTTACGTAATAAGTAGAAGAAACCCAAAATCTCAACTTGCAAAGTCAAAATCTTCAAAACAAACTTAGGAAATTAAAAATTGCTAAAGTTGCAAGTTAATTTCCAAAGTCAAGAACTCGAATAAAAGTAATAAAGTCTAACCCCAAAAATGAGGTTTACATGCCCTATATATAGAAAAATAAATCCTAACTAAAAAGGAAATAATATTTCAGGACGCATCTTCGATCTACAACACTGACCTACGGACCGTGGATTGACCTACGGTCCCTTTCGTGACTCAGGACTTAGGCAAATTTTCATCTTCCAAAACATCATCATCTCTGGTGCAAACGACGGATCAATAGTACGGACCGTGGATCAATCCACGGTCCGTAGATCCTCTTCCGTAGCTCCACACTTAGAATCTTCAAAATTAGGTACTGGAATCCCTTTTCTAAATAATTTGACGAAGGAACAGTACGGTCCGTAGATCAATCTACGGTCTGTCGTTTACAACCATGGTTCCACACTTAGTCAAGAATTCCCTGATCTCCTTTAATGCCTTGTTTGCCTATCTACGACACCCGTATACGGAGCGTGAATGGACCTACGGTCCGTGGATTACCTCCGTAGATGCCCTTTTCTGCACATCCTTCGACTGTGTCTCTCAGTTTCCACGTCTGAACATATTTCCTACAAACATGATAAAAATACATAAAAACCAATACAAAATGGCCCTAGACACACACAACTCTTAAATGTATTAAAAATACCGTAAACTCACGGTACATTAACACCCTCAACTTAAATTTGTTGTCTGTCCTCAAGCGACGCACTAAGACTGTAGATGACACTGGTATAAAAGCAAGCATTTCAAGCACAAGCAATCACATGGCTCTCTACCCCGACTCTTTTCTCGAGTGCAAATCTTTTCTCTCAGACTCAACAAGCTAACTTGTGCGGATCAAAACACGACAAAGATCGACCACTCAAGACACAACATACACTGGTACCAACTTTACGACAATGTAAGTAGTGCCCTTACTTCAAACGAAATCCCTTTTTTTCACACAATGAATATGATTTGAGTACAAGGATTCATTCAACACTCACGCTCAGAAGTAATTTCCAGTACAGTCAGTGCTCAATACCATAGGCTTGCCCTTATTTTCACTGCTTAAACTCTCCAAACTAGGTTCTAGGATCACTGTAGGAATTTCTTGGCTTGTAACTTAGGCTCAGGGTCAGGTGTGGTACATTTGGGTACTTTTTAGTGACTTTCTGCCCTCCTTGACATTACATTAGGCTTTCTACCACTTTTTGCCCTATTTTTGGCATCCTACCATTTTTTCTTCTTTCCCTTGATTCTTTTCAACCATGGATGTGGCTTTCAATTTTTTTTTAGCTCTTTCTTTATCCCTTTCTTCTTTTTCTTGCATTTTATTCTCTTTTTTAGCTTTCAACACTTTTGTTTGCTTTCTTTTGCACAAAGCCACATCCTCTCCTCTCATTTTTTCCCCTCTTTTTCAACACCAAACTCTTTTCATACCCAATTTTCTTTTGGTTTTCTATTTCAAAGCCACCCTCAACTTATGGATTTTCCATTGGTTGAGGTGCACAATACCCGATGTCGGATCAGTGCCAAGATTGAGGTCACTTTTTACATTAGCCACCCTCAACTTAGGATTTTGGCCTAAGTCGAGGTGCACATGTCCAAGGAGGGACCGGGGCCAACACAGTAGATTATGGGAAGGTGAGTTAGGGGTTTAGAAAGAAATGGTCTAATTTAGGCTCAAAGAATTTGGATCAAATGGAGCATTAATTTTCATTTGGTTGGATTCTTTTTAGGCAATTTGTGGACTTATCAGAACAAGGGCCTACGATCATTTTTAGCCTCTAGAGTAGATTATCTTAGCAGGACTAACCGGGCAAGTTCTAGATTGGCACAAAGACTATTTGAACAATCACTATTCTCACACACTCTTGGCACATAGTTTCATTATCATACTATCAGATTACCCAAGTTTTAGCTTAAGTCATGCCATCAAGTTGGTTCATTATCATGTCATACTCAGAGCCAACACATTCAGCTCATTCTAGTCTACAGATTTTAGCACATATCACAAATTTTGGACGAATATCATTTTTTTTCAAAATGTTTTTGCCATCATGCTTCATTCTTTCTCATGCTTCTACACATACAATCCTAATACATGCCGGCTCAACAGAAATTAAGTAGTGTCTTAGGGGAAAAGAACACAGGCAAGAAAACCCCAAGAGAGGATTATGAGTTGGGTTAGTCAGACTTCACCCTATTACTCACAATCCATTTACCCCACCCTCAACAAAAAAATAGGTGCAATTGTCCCCAATGCACACAAAAACAGTAAAAAGTAATAGATTGAGTGAAGCAAACCTGTGGCGCATAGCGGCAACGAACTATCAACAAGCGTGGGTCCAACCGTGTTAAGTGCCCAAGTGTGATCAGGGCCTAGGCCGTAGAGAAATTGGCTGATGGTGGTATGTGATATGTCCACTGGAAAACCTCGGACCATAGTAGAAGTGAGAGGGTCCAGGGCTGTGGGCTTGGACCTCTTGTCGATCGAACCTTGGAGAGTGGCAGCATATGAGGCATAGAACTCCCACACAATCTCCTCGCTATAAGTCCCGGGATCTTGAGCCATCCAATCACACTTGTGAAGCTGAAATAGCCGGTGAGGGGTCCGGGTCGGGTCGGGTCAGGTCAGGAAGAACTAGGGTTTGGACCCACGAGATCCCGTCTACGGTCCGTGAGTCGATCTACGGTCCATAAATGGGGACCGTAGATCACATCCATACTTGGACAATTTAGAAACCTTACCTAGGATCTACGGACACCATTCACGGTCCGTAGACCTCTGCACCAGACCTTTTTCTGCAGATTCTACTTTTCGCCCCTGCACATGTAGCAACCAGTAGCCTTTTCTTTTTATATTTTCTAGACACTTTTTAGACAAGGACCCTATGCTACGTCTAGCCAACACTAAAACAAAACTAAAACAACTATCTAACTGAGTATAGAGAAGTAACTAAATAAGGAAAACTACTAAACGGAAAACAAAAACCTATTGTTGGCTAGATTTTACATCTTGGGTTGCCTCTCAAGCAGCGCTTGATTTAATGGTGCAGCACGACGCAAGCCTCTTGATTACTCAGATTTCATCAAGATAGTAGGCCTCAACAACTTCTTGCATACTTTCCGTGTTTCCCAGATAGATCTTGATCCTTTGCCCGTTTACCATGAACCTTGTTCCTTCACTGTTCTCAAGCTCAACTGTGCCATGGGGGAGCAGCTTTGTGAGAAAATATGGCCCGGTCCATTTGGATTTGAGTTTGCCCGAAAACAAGTGCAACCTAGAGTTGAATAGAAGCACAAGATCACCCACAACAAATTCTCGCTTTTCAATTCTTTGATCATGATAACTCTTCATCTTCTCTTTGTACAAAACTAACTTTCATAAGCTTTTAAGCGAAACTCATCAAGCATATTCAAGTCATTCATTCTTTGATTAGATGCGGCGTCCCAATTCAAATTTAGCTTCTTCATCGCCCACATAGCCGTATGTTCTAGCTCTACTGGTAAAT
The DNA here is from genome assembly GCA_029582485.1 of Solanum tarapatanum. Taxonomy (NCBI): domain Eukaryota; kingdom Viridiplantae; phylum Streptophyta; class Magnoliopsida; order Solanales; family Solanaceae; genus Solanum; species Solanum tarapatanum. The sequence goes on along the minus strand of JAJOOB010006603.1, from coordinate 39,434 downwards.
GGCATGATTCCCATATACAAGTTGGTAAGGAGACATACCTATGAGAGTCTTGTACGCAGTACGATAGGCCCATAGAGCATCATCAAGGTTCCTTGACCAATCCGTTCTATTATAATTCACAGTCTTCGCCAAAATCTGTTTGATCTCTATGTTGGACACTTCAACTTGCCCACTAGTATGCGGATGATAAGGAGTGGTTACATTATGGAGGACACCATGTGTAACATCTCGCACCTAGAAATGACTATAAAGATTTTAAAATATGAAAATATTTATTTTTGGAAAGAATTAAGGAAATCTGGAAATTTTGTCTAAGTTAAGAAAGTGAGTTTTGGCCATTTTCAAACGACCATAACTCCTAGTTCAGGATAATTTAGTAGCAGATATTAATATGGTTGGAAAGCCCTTGGAGAGATCTTTCTAACACCACCAAGAATGCATGATTTTGACATTGTATGAGTGATATATGCCTTTCGGAAGTTAGGCTGTTGGATTGAGAAAAGTCCCAATTCGGATTTAGGGAAGGGCAAAGTAGTCTTTTCTCTAATTAATTTCCTAATTCATTTTTAGGGATTTATTGGGGTAAAAATAGAACTTAATTCAGTTTTGGAAAATTAGAATACGCTTAGGGCATAGAGAAAGGAGAAACAAAGAAAGAAAGGTAGAGAAGCCAAGATTTCGCCAAGAACGTCAAGCGTTTGAAGTGGAATTCGTCGGGGGTGATCCCTATTAAGGCATGTGAGATATTTTAGTGATGGTTTAGTTCACCGACACACCAACTTGTTTCAATTCAGTGATTTTGGGTTGTTTACACGTTAAAAAGTGAAGTTCTTGAAGGACATCGTTGAGTTCTTGATAGGTTCTGTTCTTGAGGTTTCTTGTTGATTTGATTCATGTTTATGGGTGGATTTTCGAGTTAGATCTGTTGTAAGTTGAGAGTACTAATGATTCTAAGTGTTTGGGAAAAGAACCGTTACAGTTTAGAGGGTTTTAGAGTTGAAAAATGGAGAAGAAAAGTCGTCAAACACGTGGGGAGGGGGGTAGGGCATCGCGCCAGCCAGCGCGCCCCAAAGCAGCCCCTAAATGTGGGGCTCTGGAGCGACGCGCCAGCCAGAGCACCCCAGCTTGCTCTCCGAATGTTAAGGGCTGGCGCCCCGCACCTCTCAGAGCTCCAGGGACACCAGTTCTCCCCATTCTTTCCCCACCTTTTCATACTTGTTCCTAAGTGATGTACCTATGTTTCCTAGTCGATTCCAAATCTAAAGTACATCTAAACATCATGAAATCATCCATAAACATGAGATCATGGACCTTAAATCCATAATTCAATTCAAGGAAAGTTAAGATCAAAGTCAAGAGAAGTAAGAGTAAAGTCAAGAGAAGTTCTTAGAGTTTTCTAAAAGTCTTTTGCAAACATTTTAACTTTATTTTAAGACTTAAGTTTTGAGTTCTGTAAGGAGTAAAGTTGAAATTCATTTCTTCAAAAGTATATGGGGACTAAGTATTTACGAAGAGATTTAAAATGTTTCCACATTTAAATAAGATCGGAAACTGAGATTTCCAAAGAGCCTTCGGGCTAGTTTTCAGAAAAAGTAATCGCTTTTTAAATGAAGCAAGAGGGGAAACTTTGATTTCCAAGATAGCCTTTGAACTAAGTTTTTGAGCACTAATCTCAAATTACAGAAGAAATATGTTTTAAAAACATAAGAACCAATACATTTTTGGGAGTAGTATTGAGCACTGAATATGGGGAGCGTTCAAAGAACCCACAGCCCCCATAGAACCATGTAGGCATCATGGGTAGAAGAGGTTCATACTTTTTAGATGAATCTTTTTTAGATTAGATTAGTGGATCCATTAAGCAGTTCAGGTTCTATACCTTTGGCCGGGTATAGGATGCTCTAGCAGCGTGAGGTAGATCGATGTATCATCACTATAGCTCTTATGTGATGGTTGTCAGTTAGAGAAACTGCCGCAGTAGTTATTGTATTTTTATATACATCAGTTCATTTGTATTTCTATATACATCTCAGATTTATTCAATCTTTGTTTATACACAGAGTTTATAGCATGTTTTTAAACATCTTTTCTTTATATTGCACTTGTTTGCAATTGCTTTTTATTGAAATGAGTCAGTCAGGTTGAGTTGAGTTGAGTTGAGCCAGGTAAGTTATTCAGTTTCTTTCTGATTTCCTTCCAGCCTATGTTTGTTAGCATTCCAACTCGCATACTCATACATTCAATGTAGTAATTCCAGTTGGCCTGCATCTTATTATGATGCAGACACAGGTAGCTAGGATTGGAATTCCAGCGCATCGTTGATCAAGTGAGCAGTTCAGAGTCAGTCGGTGAGCCTCTTTCCATTCGAGATGACTCTTTTTATTGTTTTCTAGTTTAGTTTGTTTTTAGGATGTTGTGTGGTTTGTCCCAACAACCATCTCAGTTGTTATTAGAGGCTTCATAGACAGTCAAATGTTAGTCCTTTGAGTCTTTTTATTATCATTTCTTATTGTTAAGACTTGGGTTGCCACTTTTGGCCAAGTTGAATATTTAATCTTTAAAACAGTTTTAGTTATTTTATTTCAGTTCAGTTAAGTTCATTTATCATTGTAGATATGAATTTTATCTTCTGCTGAGTTAAGTAAGCCAGGATAAGGGTTTGCTTGGGGCCAGCAATGGTCTTCGAGTGTAGGCTCGGGGTGTGACAAAATTGGTATCAGAGCCTAGAGTTCAAGAGTCCTAGGGAGTCTATGAAGCCGTGTCTGTAGAGTCCTATTTATCGGCGTGAAGCGCGCCACATCTATAATTAGTAGTCTACAACATTTAGGAACTATCTCACTTCTTTCACGCTCTTTTCGTGCGTTAGAGTTTATCTCTAAAAAGTTTCCATCTAATTCGTGCTTGCGCGTGTTTTCAAATAACCACGCCTGCAGTCAGAGGTCGTCCAGCTAGGAGGAATGTTGAAGAGCAAGAGTTACCTAATGCACCTGAAGTACAACCGCAAGGAGAGGTCTCTAATGCTGAGTTTAGAGAGGCTATAAGGATACTTAGCCAAGTTATGGCGAATCACATTGGGTAGCAGAGAAGAGCTCGGCAAGAAGAGGCCGATACTTTAAGGATTTGTGAGCTCTTGAGGATGAATCCCCCAAGTTTCACTGGTTCGAGCACTGCAGAGGACCCAAAGAATTTCATTGAAGAACTGAGAATGGTGTTCGATGTGATGCATATTGTTGATACTGCGAGAGTTGAGCTAGCTGCATATCCGATGAAGAATATTGGTAGGACCTGGTTTGATCAGTGGAAAGGGGGTAAAGCTGAGGATGCACCACCTGCGAGTTGGGCCTGCTTTGAAAAGGCTTTCTTGGGGCGTTTCTTTCCCTGAAAACTAAAAGAGGCTAAGGTTCGTGATTTTCTCACACTAAAGCAGGATTCTTTGAGTGTGCATGAGTATGGGTTAAAGTTCACCCAACTGTCTTGCTATGCTCCGGAAATGGTTGCGGACATAAAAAGTAGGATGAGTTTGTTTGTTATTGGTTTGGGTATTCTGTCAAGCAAGGAGGGCCGAGCAGCAATGATGATTTGGGACATGGACATCTCGAGGTTGATGGTCTGTGTGCAGCAGTTAGAGGAAGAGAAACTGAGGGATAGAGAGGAGTTCAACAACAAGAGAGCCAAGACAGGGAATGAGTACGGGCAGCAGAAGATTAATATGAACCAGTCGTCTTTCCAATAGAAACAGAAGGGACCTGCTCCATCATCTGCTAGTGCACCTATACCTAAGAACAAGAGTGAGTACTATGGTCAAAATTCCAGAGTTAAACCTACCTATTCACAGGGTAGTGCGGTGCAAGGGGGTAGAGGCCTCCTGCCAGCACCAAGTGTGGTAGGATCCATTCATGTATTTGTCATGAAGGCTCCACTGGTTGTTTCAAGTGTGGTCAGAGTGGACATTTCATGTGAGAGTGTCCAAAGAACCGGTAGGGTAATAGGGGCAATAGAGCCCAATCATCTTCAGTTGCTCCACCAGACAGGGTTCCACCTAGAGGAGCTACTTCTAGGACTGGCAGAGGAACAATATATGCTATCACTAGTCGCCAAGAGCAAGAGGATTTACCAGATGTTGTCACTGGTATGATTTGAGTCTTTGACTTTACTGTTTATGCCTTGCTAGATCCAAGAGTGAGTTTATCTTATGTAACTCCATATGTTGCTATGAACTTTGATGTTATTCCTGAGCAACTTAGCGAACCATTCAGTGTTTCCACACCTGTTGGTCAGTCTATTCTAGCAGAGAGGGTCTATCGTGATTGTCCCATCTTCGTCAATCACAAGAGTACCATGGCTGATTTAATTGAGTTAGACATGGTAGACTCTGATGTCATTCTTGGTATGGACTGGCTTCATGCCTGTTTTGCCTCACTTGATTGTAGAACTCGAGTAGTCAAGTTTCAGTTTCCAAATGAGCCAGTCTTAGAGTGGAAAAGCTGTTCAGTAGTGCCTAAGGGTCATTTCATTTCATACCTTAAGGCAAGGAAGTTAGTTTATAAGGGGTGTGTCTATCACCTAGTCCGAGTTAATGACTCAAGTGTTGATGTACATCCTATTCAGTCAATTCCAGTAGTAAAAGAGTTTCTAGAAGTCTTTCCAGATGATCTTCTCGGAGTCCCTCCTGAGAGAGAGATAGACTTCGATATAGATCTTATTCCAGATAATCGTCCTATCTCTATTCTGCCATACAGAATGGCACCAACTGAGTTGAAAGAGTTGAAAGAGCAGTTGAATGATCTTTTAGATAAGGGCTTCATTCGACCAAGTATCTCACCTTGGGGCACTCCGGTCTTATTTGTGAGAAATAAAGATGGTTTCCTTAGGATGTGTATAAATTACCGTCAGTTGAACAAGGTTACCATCAAGAATAAGTGTCCTTTTCCGAGAATTGATGATCTTTTCGATCAACTTCAGGGTGCTTCTTGTTTTTTGAAAATAGACCTCAGATCAGGTTACCATCAATTGAGAGTAAGGGAATGTGATATTCCAAAGATAACTTTCAGAACCAGATATGGTCATTATGAGTTTTTGGTCATGTCTTTTGGTTTGACCAATGCACCAACAACGTTCATGGATCTTATGAACAGAGTCTTCAAACCTTATTTAGATATGTTTGTTATCGTCTTCATTGATGACATACTAATCTATTCAAGGAATGAAGAAGATCATGCTAGTTATCTCAGAATAGTTCTTCAGACTTTGAAAGATAAGAAGTTGTATGCCAAGTTCTCTAAGTCTGATTTTTGGCTTGAGTCTGTGGCATTATTAGGCCATATTGTGTTGGGAGAGGGAATTAAGGTTGATACTCAAAAAATTGAGGCAATGCAGAATTGGCCTTGACCCACATCTCCAACTGATATTAGGAGTTTTTTGGGTTTAGCTGGCTACAACAGAAGATTTGTAAAGGGTTTCTCGTCCATTTTATCTCCTTTGACAAAGTTGACTCAGAAAATAGTGAAGTTTCAATGATCTGAAGCTTCTGAGAAAAGCTTTCAGGAATTGAAGAAAAGGTTGACTACTGTCCCAATGTTGACCTTACCAGAAGGTACTTAAGGTTTTGTGGTGTATTGTGATGCATCTAGAGTTGGCTTGGGTTGTGTCCTAATGCAGAATGGCAAGGTGATAGCTTATGCCTCCAGACAGTTGAAGGTTCTTGAGAAGAACTATCCAACCCATGACTTAGAGTTTGCTGCGGTAGTCTTCGCTTTGAAGATCTGGCGTCACTACATGTATGATGTTCATGTTGATGTATTCACTGACCACAAGAGCTTACAAAATATGTTCACTCAGAAAGAACTCAATCTTAGACAAAGGATGTCGTTAGAGTTGCTCAAGGATTATGACATGAGTATTCTCTACCACCCAGGTAAGGCTAATGTTGTTGCTGATGCCTTGAGTAGGTTGTCTATGGGTAGTACTGCCCATGTTGATGAAGAAAAGAGAGAGTTAGCAAAAGATGCGCATAGACTTGAACGCTTAGGAGTCCGACTAATGGATTCCACAGAAGGAGGAATAGTGGTGATGAATGCGGCTGAATCATCACTAGTGTCAAAAGTGAAAGAAAAGCAAGACCAAGATCCCATTTTTCTTGACTTGAAGGAAAATGTTCAAAAGCAGAGAGTATTAGCTTTCGAACAAGGGGGAGATGGTGTGTTAAAATACCAAGGTAGATTGTGCGTACCAATGGTGGATGAGTGGATGAACTCCAAAAGAGGATCATGGAGGAAGCTCATAGCTCCAGATATTCCATCCATCCAGGTTACACCAAAATGTACCGTGATTTGAGAGAGGTATATTGGTGGAATGGTATGAAAGAGGATATTGCAGAGTTTGTTGCCAAATGTCTGAATTGCCATCAAGTGAAAGTTGAACACCAAAGGCCTGGTGGTTTGGCGCAGAATATAGAACTTCCAGAATGGAAGTGGGAGATGATTAATATGAACTTCATCACAGGTTTTCCATTGTCTCGCAGACAACATGATTCCATTTGGGTGATTGTAGACAGAATGACTAAATCAACCCATTTTCTACCGTTAAAGACTACCCATTCAGCAGAAGATTATGCCAAGTTGTATATCCAAGAAGTGGTAAGACTTCATGAGGTTCCGGTCTCCATTATTTTAGATAGAGGTGCCCAATTTACAACACAGTTCTGGAAATCTTTCTAGAAAGGTTTAGGCTCAAAGGTGAACTTGAGCACTGCTTTTCTTCCTCAAACTGACGGGCAAGCAGAGCGCACTATTCAGACCTTAGAAGATATGTTGAGAGCTTGCGTGATTTATTTCAAGGGTAATTGGGATGATCACCTACCTCTTATTGAATTCGTTTATAACAACAATTATCATTCTAGCATCCAGATGGCTCCATATGAAGCTCTTTATGGGAGAATATGCAGATATCCTATTTGATGATTTGAAGTTGGGGAAACAGGGTTGATAGGACCAGATTTAGTTTACCAAGCCATGGAGAAGGTGAAGGTTATTCAGCAGAGGTTGAAAACGGCGCAGAGTCGTCAAAAATTCTACATAGATGTTAGGAGAAGGCCAATAGAGTTCGAAGTAGATGATTGGGTATATTTGAAAGTTTCACCCATGAAGGGTGTTATGAGTTTTGGTAAGAAGGGGAAGCTTAGTCCCCGGTATATTGGACCTTATCGCATAGCTAAGAGGATTGGCAGTGTAGCTTACGAGTTGGAGCTACCACATGAATTAGCAGCTGTTCATCTGGTATTTCACATCTCTATGTTAAAGAAGTGCATGGGAAATCCTTCATTGATAGTACCAACTGAAAATGTTGGGATTAAGGATAATTTATCTTATGAGGAGATTCCAGTCCATATTTTAGATCGCCAAGTTCGCAAGTTGAGAACAAAGGAGGTCGCATCAATCAAAGTCTTTTGGAGGAACCAATTTGTTGAAGAAGCTACTTAGGAAGCTGAAGAGGATATGAAGAAGAGATATCAACATCTGTTTGAATCTGGAGAAAATTCAGATCAAAGTACTAATCCTCTTCTTAGTACTAGCTAAATTATGAGTATGCATGTTGTGACTTGTTTTTTTGCTTGTTAAGTGTTGAACTTGATGTTACTACCCTTAGCTTAGTGAAATAAAGCTCATTCGAGGACGAATGTTCCCAAGGGGGAAATCTTGTAACATCTCGCACCTAAAAACTACTATAAAGAGTTTAAAATATGAAAATATTTATTTTTGGGTTGTTGGATTGAGGAAAGTCTCAATCCGGATTTAGAAAAGAGCAAAGTAGTCTTTCTCTAATAAATTTCCTAATTCATTTTTAGGGATTTATTGGGGTAAAAATAGAACTTAATTCAGTTTTGGAAAATTAGAATACGCTTAGGGCTTGGAGAAAGGAGAAAGGAAGAAAGAAAGGGAGAAAAGCCAAGATTTCACCAAGAACGTCAAGCGTTTGAAGTGGAATTCATCGGGGGTGATCCCTATTAAGGTATGCGAGATCTTTTAGTGATTGTTTAGTTCACCCACACACCAACTTTTTTCAATTAAGTGATTTTGGGTTGTTTACATGTTAAAAAGTGAAGTTCTTGAAGGACATCTTTGAGTTCTTGATTGGTTGTGTTGTTGAGGTTTCTTGTTGATTTGATTCATGTTTCTGGGTTGACTTTCGAGTTAGATCTGTTGTAAGTTGAGAGTAATAATGATTATAAATGTTTGGGGAAAGAACCATTAGAGTTTAGATGGTTTAGAGATGAAAAACGGGGAAGAAAAGTCATCAAACACATGTGGAGGGGGTGGGGCGTCGCGCCAGCCAGCGCGCCCCAAAGCAGTTCCTGAATGTGGGGCTCTGGGGTGACGCACCAGAAAGAGTACTCCAGCTTGATCTCTGAATGTTGAGGGCTGGCGCCCCACGCCTCTCAGAGCGCCAGGGACGCAAGTTCTCCCCATTCTTTCCCCACCTTCTCGTAGTTATTCCTAAGTCATGTACCTATGTTGCCTAGTTGATTCCAACAATCTAAAGTAAATCTAAACATCATGAAATCATCAATAAACATGAGATCATAGACCTTGAATCCATAATTCAATTTAAGGAAAGCTAAGATCAAATTCAAGAGAAGTAAGAGTCAAGTCAAGAGAAGTTCTTAGAATTTTCTAAAAGTCTTTTGCAAACATTTTAACTTTGTTTTAAGACTTAAGTTTTGACTTCAGCAATGAGTAAAGTTGAAGTTCATTTCTTCAAAACTATATGGGGACTAAGTACTTCCAAAGAGATTTAAAATGCTTTCACACTTAAATAAGATCGCAAACTGAGATTTCCAAGAGCCTTCGGGCTAGTTTTCAGAAAAAGTAATCGCTTTCTAAATGAAGCAAGAGGGGAAAATTTGATTTCCAAGATAGCCTTTGAGCTAAGTTTTTGAGCACTAATCTCAAATCAAAGAAGAAATATGTTTTGAAAACATAAGAGCCAGTACATTTTTTGGAGTAGTATTGTGTACCGAATTGGGGGAGCATTAAAAGAACCCACAACCCCTATAGAACCATGTAGCCATTATGGGTAGAAGAGGTTCATACTTTTTAGATGAATCCTTTTCAGATTAGACTAGTGGATCCATTAGGTAGTTCAGGTTCTATACCTTTGGCCGGGTATGGGATGATCTGGTAGCGTGAGGTAGATCGATGTATCATCACTATAGTTTTTATGTGATGGTTGTCAGTTAGAGAAACTCCCACAATAGTTATTGTATTTTTATATACATCAGTTCATTTGTATTTCTACATACATCTAAGATTTATTGTATCTTTGCATACACATAGAGTTTATAGCATGTTTTTAAACAGCTTTTCTTTATATTGTACTTGTTTTAAATTGCTTTATATTGAAATGAGTCAGTCTGGTTGAGTTGAGTTGAGCCAGGTAAGTTATTCAGTTTCTTTCAGATTTTCTTCCAGCCTATGTTTGTTAGCATTCCAACTCGCATACTCGTACATTCAATGTACTGATGCTAGTTGGCCTGCATCTTATTATGATGCAGACACAGGTAACTAGGATCGGCATTCTAGCGCATCGTTGATCCAGTGAGCAGTTCAGAGTCAGTCGGTGAGCCTCTTTGCATTCTAGAGGACTATTTTTATTGTTTCCTAGTTTAGTTTTTTTTGTAGGATGTTTTGGGGTCTCTCCCAACATCCATCTCAGTTGTTATTAGAGGCTTCATAGACATTCAGATGTTAGTCCTTTGAGTCTTTTCATTATCATTTCTTATTGTTAAGACTTGGGTTGCCACTTTTGGCCAAGTTGAATGTTTAATCTTTAAAACATTCTCAGTTATTTTATTTAGTTCAGTTAAGTTCATTTATCATTATAGATATGAATTTTGTCTTCCGCTGAGTTAAGTAAGCTAGGCCAAGGGTTCGCTTGGGGCCAGCAATGATCTTCGAGTGCCAGTCCCTCTCAGGGTGTAAGCTCGGGGCGTGACACCATATTTATCAAGTAGCGCCTTGAACAACTTATTATAAAAGTGGGAACCTCCATCACTGATAATCACCCTAGGTGTACCAAATCTGGAGAAGATATTCTTTTTCAAGAATTTGGTGACACTTTTATCTTCATTGTTGGGGAGTGCAATTGCTTCCACCCACTTTGACACATAATCAACCGCAACAAGAATATACATCATCCCATGTGAATTCAAAAATGGACCCATAAATCAATGCCCCATACATCAACTAACTTTATCACCAATATAGGGTTCATAGGAACCTCTTGCCTCTTTGAAATCCCTCCTTCTCTTTGGCAACTGTCACAAGACTTGGTGAAATCATGAGAATCTTGGTGGATGGTAGGCCAGTAGTACCCACACTGCAAAATCTTATGCGCAGTCTGAATACCACTATGATTCCCACCAACAGGCGATGAATGACACGCCTCAAGTACACTCAACATCTCAACCTCGGGAACACATCGATGAATAATCCCATTAGCACAACTACGATACAAGTAAGGCTCATCCCAAAAGAATTTCTTCACATCATGCATAAAAATTTTCCTTTGGTGAAAAGACAAATCAGGGTGCACCAAATCGCTTGCCAAATAATTAGCAAAGTCTGTGAACAAAAGAATCAGATCATGAGAAGCAACCAATACCTGTTCAGCTGGAAACGAATCATTAATTTCAGCCCTATCACCAAGCTTTAGCATAGCCTCTTCCTCTAATCTGGATAAGTGATCGGCAACTTGATTTTCGGTCCCCTTTCTATCTTTTACCACAAAATCAAACTTTTGCAGCAACAATACCCATCTAACCAACCTCGGTTTTGCATCCTTCTTTGCCATCAAATACCTCAATGCAGAATGGTCAGTATGCACTATGACCTTAGTACCAATCAAGTAGGATCGGAATTTCTTGAATGCAAAAACCACGGCAAGAAGCTCTTGTTCAGTCACAATATAATTCTTCTAGAGCTTTGCTAGCATAGTAAATAGGATGGATAATTTTCTCTCTCCTCTGTCCTAATACTACACCAGGCGCCACTCTACTCGTATCACAAATTACATCAAACGGTTGTCCCCAGTCCAGTGAAATAATGATAGGTGCAGTAACCAACTTCTCCTTCAACTCTCCAAATGCTCTCAGACAAGCATCATCAAAATCAAACTTATACTCCTTTTCGAGTAGTTTGCACAATGGATGTGCAATTTTAGAGAAGTCCTTGATGAACCTCCTATAGAAATCTGCATGCCTAAGAAAACTTCTAACATCATTTATAGAGATAGGTGGTTGAATCTTTTCTATTACCTCTACTTTTGCTCTATCAACCTCAATGCCCTTCTCAAAAATCCGATGACCCAGAACTATCCCTTCTTTCACCATAAAGTGACACTTCTCCTAATTTAGTACTAGATTGCAGTCTTCACACCCTTTAGGCACCTCTTCCAAATGATCCAGACATTGATCAAAAGAGTCACCTATCACATAGAAATCATCCATAAATACCTCAATAGTGTCCTACACCATATCAGAGAATATCGACATCATACATCGCTGGAAGGTCGTTGGAGCATTGCACAACCCAAATGGCATCCGTTTGAAGGTTAAAGTCCCATAAGGGCAAGTGAAGATGGTCTTCTCTTGGTCTTCCGGAGCTATAGAAATCTGATTGTACCCCGAATAACCATCAAGAAAACAATACCAACCCTTACCTGCAGGTTTATCCAATTGCTGATCCATGAATGGCATAGGGAAATGGTCATTTTCTATCCAAGCATTTAGTTTCTGGTAGTCCATGCAGACTCTCCATCCAGTCACGGGCCGTATTAGAAAAAGCTCATTTCTTTTATTAGGAACCACTGTAATCCCACTATTCTTGGCCACAAATTGACCACGACACCCCATCTATTATCTGAAATGGGATAAATAACTCCGGCAGCGGTGCCAAAATTTGATACGCTCAAATTACACCTCCCTAAAGAAGCATAAGCGATCGATATCAAGTAAAGAACCCAACTTGTAGATTGCAGTCGATCCCACGAGGAATATGGTTTAGACTTAACTTCAACCAATGTTTATATTTGTTTAGTCAATGTATTTCCGAAGTAATTAAAGGAGGGGGGGGTGTGAATTAGATTCAGGAAATTATGCAAGTAATCAATGAGCAAGATTCTAACTTTAGTTGCTATCAAGATGAGAAAGTAACTAGGGTGTACGTGTTCCCTATAAGCTCATAACGCGGTAATCCTAGTAATAGCAATCTTTTCCTAGTGTATTACATGCAAAGTGATAAGTTAGGTATCTCTAAATCCTTGGTCCAACATCTAGAGAATTTCACCTTGCACCTTGGTACGACTACGTGTGTATAATTTACTAACCCCTACCTTTACCTCATAGTAGACATCACATCAATGTATGGCTTAGTTTCACCCTCGCACCAATCGACATTAGACTATTAGATAGCATCACACTAAATCTATGTTGATAATTATTTTCTCGTTAATTACCTCCTTGGTCCGACAAATAGTAACGAGACAAGTTCTAACGTTGGCCACCATTAAAAAGATTCCTAAGCGAAAGAATTACCAATGCATGCAATAACACTATTCAAGAATTACTTTGTTACTATTCATACGTTGTTAATCACTTATGGTTCCCACAACCCTAGTTGTGGATTTAGTTACCCATAATAGAAAGAACACAATTCATATTTTTAGATGAAGAAATCATTAACTTACGTAATAAGTAGAAGAAACCCGAAATCTCAACTTGAATTGCAAAATCAAAATCTTCAAAACGAACTTAGGAAATTAAGAATTGCTAAAGTTGCAAGTTAATCTCCAAAGTCAAGAACTAGAAGAAAAGTAATAAAGGCTAACCCCAAAAATGAGGTTTACATGCCATATATATAGAAAAATAAATCCTAACTAAAAATGAAACAAAATAAGGAAATAATGTTTCAGGACACATCATCGATCTACGACACTGACCTACGGACCGTGGATTGACCTACGGTCCGCAGGTCCCTTCCGTGACTCAGGACTTCGGCAAATTTTCAGCTTCCAAAACTTCATCATCTCTGGTGCAAACAACGGATCAACAGTACGGACCGTAATTTGATCCACGGTCCGTAGATCCTCCTCTGTAGCTCCACACTCACAATCTTCAAAATCAGGTACTGGAATCCCTTCTTTGAATCTTTTGACGGAGCAACAGTATGGTCCGTAGATCAATCTACGGTCCGTCGATTACAATCATGGTTCCACACTTAGTCAAGAATTCCTTCATCTTTTTTAATGCCTTGCCTGCCCATCTACGACACCCATCTATAGAGCGTGAATGGACTTACGGTCCGTGGATCACCTCCGTAGATGCCCTTTTCTGCACATCCTTTGGCTGTGTCTCTTAGTTTCCACGTTTGAACATATTTCCTGCAAACATGATAAAAACACATAAACAACAATACAAAATGGCCCTAGACACAAACAACTCTTAAGTGAAATATATTTAAAAATTTCCTAAACTCACAATACATCAATGGCCCAGCTAGCTGGCATTGCTAAAGTTTATGCTCATTTCGTCACCTGTGCAAATGTGACAAACAACAACAAATAGAAAGAGGGTTCAACTATAACACAATAAAATCACAAACTAACTTTAATAAAAGATTTCAATAACACCACTCCCTGGCAGCGACATTATTTTTTGAAAAACGCTCAACTATACCTCATCCAATACTAGGTGTAGGCAATCGAAATCTAGTATGTAACCCAACGAAACGTTGGGGTCGAACCCACAAGGAGCGGTACCGTATCGAATTCTATTAGGAAGTAAATATACAATTCTAATCGGTTATAGAAGTAGACATTGTCGAAATAAAACAAAATAAGTCAATGGTTTGACAACAAATGCCAGATGGGGGGTTTTAAGGTGTAGATTAACAACTACAATAATCACTAAAATAGGGGATTAGATAAGTAGGATGGGATTTTTGGGATGTTATTGATTATAAGCTAATTTCACTATATGGGTAATTGAAGTTAATTAATAAAGTGTTGAATCACTGTGGGTAGGCTAGACTATAGGTGCAATATTTTTCTCGTGAACAACTATTAAGGTTCAGGCGAGTTCTCTCGAACCTCGACAAGCTTAACACTACAAAATATCCCAAAACCTTAATTTATCTACTCTCTTGAGTTAGATAGGTAGGAATGAGTTAAGATTCACTCTCTTGAGCAAAACCCATAACAACCCACACACTACAATCATTAATCGATAACCTTGGCTTTAGAACCTCTCTCTCGAGCAAGACCAAAACACTAAGCTAAAATTGTATATGCAACTACAATTCATAAGTTACTACTCAACTATCGATTAAACCCACATTAAAACAACATTTAAATCATTACACAACAATACCCATAAGCTAATTAATCAAATAATCACATGATCACACCCCAAGAATTGGGGTTTTAGCCATGCATCATAAAAATATAGAAGTCAATACCAAAAACATTCTCCAAAGGTCTGCGTATTGTAATCCAAGTCTTTAAAATTATCCAAAGTGCTAATAATCAAAGACTCACTTCGAATCTATTTGAGAAACCCTTCCAAGTTGTTCTTCAATGGGGAAAAATACTCAAAAAGACAAGAAAACTAAAGCTGGACTTCATTAATAAAAACCAGATCCCTTTTGAACTCTTTTAAAATTCAATTTATATTTTCCCAAATATAGTTGCAAGGACAATTAGGCGAGGTTAGTCAAGTGTCGCCGACCTAGTTGGCGACGCGCCAATCACTGCATCTCATCGCCGGTCTTCCGTGGCTTTTAATACTCAAGGTTCTGTGACTTTATGCGATCCAGAATGTGTTGCCGATCCAGTCGGCGGTTTGCCAATTGTCCACATTTTATTGCCAAGTTGGCTTATCCCCAGGGCTGGTAGTCTGCAACCATAGGCGAGCTGAAGTGCCACTTAGTGAGTCACCGAGTGGCTTTGGCGATTCTCAGCTTTTGTTATCTTCAGCCTTTTTCATCTTTTAGATCCTTTTCACCCGGTAGTATCCTTGTCTTGCTCTTTTATTCTTCCTTGCTATAATTCAACATTTTAGCATTAGGTCAGCGCATAAATTAAGCATTTGAGGACTATAAACTATCAAAACAAAGCTCTAAATGAGTCAAAATCTAGAACTCATCAGTAGGTCCTATCAGGGTCTTATACGCCATATCACGTCTAGGGTGTACTCTAGGTAATGAAAAATATGGTATCAGAGCGAGGTTTTTGAAAAGGTCCCAAGACATGTTACAAGTCGTGTTGAGTAGAGTCTTGTTCTTGAGCGTGATGCGCTCCACATTTATCAATAGAAGGCTACTGTAACACTTCATAATTGAAAATATGGAAAATTACAGCTTTTTCTAGAGCTGGTGCCAGTACCAACAGAGCCACCAACTGTCCGTGATCTGACACACGATCCGTAAGTAGGCCCATGGGTGGCAAGCTCAAGTTTTCTGAAAATGTCGAAGTTTCAGTACTTTTATACGATTCACATGGATGATCCGTTGTCCAATGCAAGAGTCATAAGTAGGTCTCGTAGGTGAGTCCCAGACTTAAAGAAATTTTAGGTTCAAAAGTATTGACCCACGACTGAGGTGTACGATTCGTAGGTGGACCCCAGACCGTACATGGGGTCCCATTGATGGGAGTCCAAAGTCGGTAGTCTTTGAACTCACCAGCGCTTAACCATGTTCATAGATTAGCTCGATTGGGTATTTGGTTAGTTGATTTTACCAAAGGTGGTGTTATAGTTCACAATGGTTCAGAATCGTCCTTTGTGGCAGATATGAAAGCCAAGCAAGGTCTTGACCCCACTTTGGTTGAATTGAAGGAAGCAATGAGTAACAGGTCTGTGGAGGCTTTCTTCTAAGGGCAAGATGGTGTACTTCGATATCAAGGTCGTTTGTGTGTTCCTAGTGTTGATAACTTGAGGGAAAAAATCTTAACGGAAACCCTTAAATCTCAATATTCCATTTATCGGGAGCCATCAAGATGTATCGTGACTTGCAGGAGGTCTATTGGTGGAATGAGATGTAGAAGGATATATCAGAATTTATGGCTAAGTGTCCTAGTTGTCAACAAGTGAAGGTTGAGAACCCAGCTGGGAGGTTTATCCTAAGATATTAGTATTCCTAGTTGGAAGTGGGTTGGGTTACCTCGCACCCGGTGCCAACATGATTGGATTTGGGTTATTGTAGATTGAATGACGAAATCAACTCATTTCATTCCCTTCAAGGTTTCTTATTTGGTGGAAGACCATGCCAAGTTGTACTTGAGAGAATGGTTAGGTTGCATAGAGTGCCTTTATCAATTATCTTCGATCGTGGTACCTAGTTCACTTTTCAGTTTTGGAAATCTTTCCAAAATGTTCTTGGTACTCATGTGAAGAATAGTACGGCCTTTCATCCACAAACTAATGGAAAAGTAGAGCATACTATCCAAAATTTGGAAGATATGTTGAGGGCATGTGTAATTGATTTCAAAGGTAATTGGGATGATCCCTTGCCTTTGATTGAATTTGCGTATAATAATAGATATCACTCAAACATTTGTATAACTCCATTTGAGGCTTTATATAATAAGAGGTGTAGATCTCCTATAGATTGGTTTGAATTGGGTGAAGTTTCCTTCGTAGACCCCAAATTGGTACATGAGGCTATGGATAAAGTTTGGCTCATTAGAGAAAGGTTGAGAACGACTCAAAGTCGACAAAAGTTCTATGCCGATGTATGAAGAAGAGATCTTGAGTTTGATGTAAATGATTAGGTCTACTTGAAAATCTCACACATGAAGGGTGTAATGAGATTTGGGAAGAAAGGGAAGCTTAGTCCACGCTATGTGGGCCCATATCAGATTTTGAGGCGAATTGGTAAGATTTCTTATGAACTTGATTTGCCTAATGATTTGGCATCGGTGCTTCCAATTTTCCATGTATCCTAATTGAAAAAATGTGTTAGAGATCCAACCTCCATAGTTCCATTAGAATGTTTGGGAGTTAAGGAGAATTTTTCTTATGAGGAAGTTTTGGTTGAGATTTTGGACCGGCAAGTTAAAACACTGAGAAACAAAAAAGTTGCTTCCATGAAAGTTCTACGGTGGAATCACACTTGGGAGGCCGAGGCCAATATGATGTCCCGTTATCCTCATATTTTTCCCTCCGTACCTACTCTAGCTTGAGGCATTTAGTTCCTCATGGTTTACTCTTTTGGTGTCATGTGTCTTGGATATTCCCATGATTTCCTCATTAATACATGTTCATGAAAAGCTTAAATTTTGAGAAAATGAGTTGTCTTGATTGATTTCTTCATGTTTATGTGCATTTGAGTATGAGTTGCATATAGACCTCATGATATGACGCTTTGAACATGCTTAAGCTTTGAGTTGTTTCCTACTTGGATATGTGCATTTATGTGATTGCGTTCATGTTGGGCCATTGGGTTTATGTTTCTACCCTCTGTGTGATGTCTTGAATCCCATTCGAGGGTGAATGTTCACAAGGGGAAACTTCACCCACCTCAAACCAACTTATTGGAGATCTACACCTCCTACCATATAGAGCCTCAAATGGAGCCATACCAATTCTTGAGTCATAGATATTATTATACGCAAACTCAATCAAAGGCAAGTGATCATCCCAATTACCCTTGAAGTCAATTACACATGCTCTCAACATATCTTCCAAAGTTTGGATAGTATGCTCCGCTTTCCCATCGGTTTGTGGATGAAAGGTTTTTCTAAGCTTAGCACGAGTACCAAGACCCTTTTGGAAAGATTTCCAAAACAGAGAAGTGAATTGGGTACCACGATCAGAGATAATGGATAAGGGCACTCCATGCAACCTCACCATATCCTTCAAATACAACTTAGCATAATCTTCCGTTAAATAAGAAACCTTGACGGGAATGAAATGAGCTGATTTCGTCATTCGATCTACAATGACCCAAATAAAATCATGTTGCCACCGGGTGCGATGCAAACCAACAATGATGTCCATGTTCATATCTTCCCACTTCCAAGTAGGAATCCTAATATCTTGGGATAAGCCTCCCAAATTTTTATGCTCAAATTTCACTTGTTGACAATTAGGACACTTAGCCCTAAATTCCGCAATATGATTCTTCATTCCATTCGACCAATAGACCTCCCACAAATCACGATACATCTTGGTGGCTCCCGGGTGAATGGAATATTGAGAACTATGGGCTTCTAACAAGATTTTTTCTCTCAAGTCATCTACATTATAAACACACAAACGACCTTGATATCGAAGCACACCATCTCCCCCTTGGGAGAAAACCTCACTAGAATTTTTAAGCACCGCTTCTTTCAATTCAACCAAAGTCCGATCAAGACATTGCTTGGCCTTCACATCAGCAACAAAAGATGATTCTGAACCATTGTAAACCATCACACCACCCTTGGTAGAGTCAACTAGCCGAACACCCAATCAGGTAAATCATTGAACATCTCGAACTAACTCTTTTTTATCATCCTCAATATGAGCAACACTACCCATTGATAATCGACTAAGCGAATCCGCTACCACATTCACCTTACCAGGGTGATAGAGAACTCTCATGTCATAATCTTTTAGTAACACAAGCCACCTCCTTTGGCGAAGATTCAAATCTTTCTGATTAAACACATATTGCAAACTCTTGTGGACGGTAAATACATCTACATGAACACCATACAAATAATGCCTCCAAATCTTTAAGGCAAAAACAACCGCCGCCAGATCTAGGTCAAGGGTAGGATAATTCCTCTCATGAATCTTAAGTTGCCTTGAAGCATAGGGAATAACCTTCATATTTTGCATAAGGACACATCCTAACCCAATTCTTGAGGCAGCACAATAAACAATAAAACCATCAGTCTCTTCTGTTAATGTCAACACCAGAGCGAAAGTAAGTCTATCTTTCAATTCTTGAAAATTCCTTTCACACGCTTCAGACCATATGAACTTAACCTTCTATTGATCCAATGACGTCAACGGAGAGGCAACCGAAGAAAACCCTTGAAATAACCTTCTATAGTAACTGGCTAAACCCAAGAAACTTCTAATATCTGAACATGACAGTGGTCTAGGCCAACTCTTAACCGCATCCATTTTCTTAGGATGTACCTCAATACCCTTACTAGAAACAATATGCCCAAGAAAAGCCACTGACCTTAACTAAAACTCACATTTACTAAACTTTACAAAGAGTTGTTGGTCCTTGAGTACTTGCAACACAATCCTCAAATGATCGGTAAGCTCGTCCTAACTCCTTGAATAGACCAATATATCATCAATGAACACAATCACAAACATGTCAAGGTATTTTCTAAACACCCTATTCATTAAATCCATGAATGCTGTCGGAGCATTAGTCAAACTAAATGACATTACCAAAAACTCATAATGACCATATCGAGTTCGAAAAGATGTTTTTGAAATGTCATCTTTCTTCACCCTCAATTAGTGATAACCCGACCGGAGGTCAATTTTAGAAAAGTAGCTTTCTCCTTGAAGTTGGTCAAACAAATCATATATCCTTGGGAAAGGATACTTATTCTTAATGGTAACCTTGTTCAATTGTCGGTAGTTAATACACATACGAAGCGAACCATCTTTCTTTCTAACAAACAAAATTGGAGTACCCCATAGAGAGATACTTGGTCGGATGAAACCCTTATCCAACAAATCTCTCAATTGATCCTTCAATTCTTCCAATTCTGCCAGAGCCATACGATAAGGATGAATAGAGATAGATTATGTATCTAGGAGAAGGTCAATACTGAAGTCTATTTCCCTTCCGGAGGAATACCGGGTAAATCATTAGGAAACACTTCCAAAAACTCATTTACAACGGGACAACCTCAAGAGTAGGGGTTGTGGAATCTATATCCTTCAGCCTAACTAGATGGTAAATGCAAGCCTTAGAAATCATCTTTTTAGCTTTTTAAGACAAGAGAAAAACTGACCCTTAGGCATAGAATTTCCCCATTTCCACTCTAGGATGGGTTCATTTGGAAACAGAAACTTGACTACACGGGTTCTATAATCAATAGAAGCATAACATGAGTGCAACCAATCCATACTAAGGATAAAATCAAAATCTAGCATATCAAGCTCTACAAGGTCAATGTGAGTGACTCTATGGGACAAAGAGACGGGACACTTTCTATAGACCTTCTTAACCACAACAGACTCACCAAAACGAGTAGAGACATAATAAGGATCTAAGAACACATCCGAGAGAACATCAAACCTAATAGCCACATATGGAATCACAAAAGACAAGGTAGCACCAGGATCAAGTAAAGCATAAATATCAAGTTGGAAGACTTTCAACATATCGGTAATCACATCAGGAGAACCCTCTTGTTCACCACGAGTATGAAGTGTATAGAATTTGTTTTGCTTCTAACTTCCACTAGACCAGATGAAGGATTAGGTTGATCCCATCGATGATTATCTCCCTCATTCTTAGGAACTAAGGGAAAATCCCTTATCTTGTGGTTCATATTACCACAACCAAAGTAAGCATTGGAACCCGTGAGACATCTACCTTCATGTTCCTTTCCACACGTAGCATAAGTAGGCTTAGGCAATGAAGATCCACCACCATTTCCTCCTTGAGGCTTAGGATTAGACACCCTATCTTTGTTGAACTTATAAGGAGCATTGGTGGAACCTTGGCTGGAAAACCTTTGTCGAACTTAGAATGACCATGTCCATTGGACCTTGAATGTGAGAAGTTACCATCGACAGTCTTAGCCCTCTTTACCTCTCTAGACCTTTCCTTAAGTTTCTCCTCTTCAATTTGTTGAGCATGAACCATGAGACGAGAAATGTCCAGATCATTGATAAGCATAGCGGTACGACATTCCTTAACCACTATCTCAGACACACCCGAAATTAACTTACTCATCATTGCCCTAGGATTGGCAACCATAGTAGGAGCATATCTAGACAATTATATGAACTTCAAAGCATATTCCTTCACACTCATATTTCCTTGATAAAGGTTGATAAATTCAAGCACCTTTACCTCCGTCATCTCTAGGGGAATAAACCTATCAAGGAAAACAACTTTAAACTTTTCCCAATCTAGAGGACCCATATATGTTCTCCCTTCTTTCCATTGGTTGAACCATATTTGAGCAACACCCTTAGGTTGATAAGATGCAAACTCCAACTTTTCCACTGGCGTCACTCCCATGATTATCAACACCTTATACACCTTATCAATGAACTCTTGAGGGTCTTCCTTAGCCTTAAAACTATGAAACTCTAGAGGATTCATTCTAGTGAAATCCCTCACTCTAGATGTTGCCGTACCCACATTTGGGTTCTCGGGAGACACAAGTTCCCTATTGGCTTGGGTTGTCACGGCTTGAGCCAACACTTGGAAAGCAGCCCTAAACTCCACATTAGTCACTTGCTCGGCCAATTAATCGACCGGAACTTGAGGAGGAGCCTCTTGATTTACATTCTATCCCACATTCCTTCTAGCATATGCCCACTGAGTGGCCATATCCTATAGGGCAGATGATAAGGATTAGGAGAGAGACATTATAGAGTTAAACTCTATCACACGACTTTAGAGTAATGAAAGAAGTGGAGTTTCATAAGCATCTTATAGCCTCTCTTTCATAAATGTGGCGTGTTGCACACTCATGAACAATAATCTACTCGACGTAGCTTATGAGACTTCCTAGGAACTTTCTAAACCTTGTTCTATGATTACAAAGTTTGTCACGATCCAAGGTAGCCCCTAAGAGTAACATGGCGTATAAGACTCCCAAAGGCCCCATACAAGCTACGTCGCATTCATCATGCACAATAATAGAATATAAAATATTTAAAAAATAGTTTCAACGTATAAAAGTTTTTATAGAGAAAAATGGAACTCTAAACATCGTCTCAATGCCATCTAGTACATAAGATTGATCGGGGCGTAGCCTGTACATCAAGTTCAAAAATTAAAAGTAAAGAAAAAATGAAATGAAGCTCGGTCCTCGGGCAATGAGGACTCACCAATCTTCAATCTTTTATATGAGATCCCTAGCCACAGAAGTGTGAATCTGTAAGGTTGGTCCCTACATTTTGGAAAATGTAGGCAAGAGTATGCATTAGTACAAATATGTACCAAGTATGATAGCCATGTATTAAACATTTGAAAACATGCTTAAAGAGAGGTATCTTCATGAGATGTAATGACCAAGATAAAACATGGTATAAAAAGAGTTAGATGACATAAGTCATAAAACATGGTCAATACAAATAGACATTATCTTAAAACAGGTCCCTACATTTTGGGAAATGTAGGCAAGAGTATGCGTTAGTACAAATATGTACCAAGTATAATAGCCATGTATTAAACATTTGAAAACATGCTTAAAGAGGGGTATCTTCATGAGATGTAATGATCAAGCTAAAACATGGAATAAAAAGAGTTAGATGACATAAGTCATAAAACATGGTCAATACAAATAGACATCATCTTAAAACACATGTGAGATACTTCTTGAAGTAACCTTAATTCATTATTATGGGAGATTTACCTTTACCGACATGTAAGACCATGTGAGTTATTAACATGGAATCCGGTGTTTCCCATACCAAAAAGGGGTGTCCTACTTTCCAAGGTAAGCCCATGAACTTCTAGCTTATATGGATCTACTAGCTAATGTCTATCTAGAAAATCCTATGTTGGCACATACTTTATGGGACATGGGTAATCTCCACTTGTCCACTCGGTGCTAAGCATAACTCCACGAAATATCTATTATTCTTACTCATCTTTTCTTTGAGGTACTTGGGTAATCACCTCTTGTCTTTACATATTGTTACATGGGTAATCGCCTCTTGTCTTTCATTAGAGGTCATGGGTAATTGCCGCTTGCCTAATTCTTAGAATAGTTCCTTAACTTTGATTAATTTTAGGTGAGAAGACCTTTCAACCTTAGAATCATTTATGTGAGGAAACCTTTAACATTCATGCATGAGGTATTTATGTAAGCAACCCTTTCACATCAATTAACCACAACAACAACATATCTTCTTTTACTCTCAAAGAAATCTATATCATATCTCATCAATTTCATAAGAACATGCATAATTCCATAATTCACCTTTCATAATTCAAAACCCACTTTCAATGATCAATATTTAAAAAACATGGGTTCATGGGGATTCGTCTTAAAATCATGATATTATATCAATTCATGCATAAAATTTCATAAATCAATTAAGTAATTCAACATTTAAAGTAACCCATAACATGGAAGAAAACCCTAACTCAATTGGGGAGCTCTAGCTTTGTAAATTAGATAATTTAGGAACTCCATGGAGGAAGGGGACCCATGGATGAAAACCATCATACCTCAATGCCAAAATCTGGACTTCAATGGTGGAGTTGGATACTTGACATGAAAACCCTAGCTTTCTTCTCTAACTTCTAGAGAGGGAACTACTTTAGAGGAAGAGTTGTTCTTTATTTAGGAATTTGAGAGAATAATTTCAATTGGGCAATTTTTTTGGTAAAAGTACATATATATGGGCTTAGGTGAAGGGTAAAACTACATAGTATTAGGCTAGAATAATTAAGAAAAGACTCTAAGAAAATAATTGTCGACACCCATTGACAGCACGACCTACGGTCTGTTGGTCAGACCACAGACCATATTGGCTGGCCATCGTTTAGTGTTAGAGACTATATTTTTGGACCTCGAATGATGGAACCCACCAATGAACTATGGTTCTAACAATGGGTCGTGGGTCCCGACCATGTGTCTCAACTTTTGACCCTAGAATTTCTCTAAGTTTGGGACTCACCTATGAAACCTATTTACAACTCGTATATTAAATGACGGACCGTCCTGGTGAACCATCAAAAAGTACTAAAACTTGACATTTTAGGAAAGTTGGACTGGCCAACCAAGTGCCTACCTATGTCCGTGTGTCAGACGATGGACTGTTGGTGGCGTCCATCGGTTCTGGGACCAAATTATTCTGAAGGACTAAACTTCTCTTTTCTAAATCCGAGGTGTTACACCCTTTTGCAGTGTAGGAGACTTATGCTGAGTTCCAAGCCGCTTTCCAAGTCTTGACTCAAGCTATGACAACCCAAGAAAATATAAATATCGTTGCTCCTATGAACCTAAATGTGGGTATGATGACAACAAGGATAATGGACTACACTAGGATGAATCCTTTGGAGTTCCATGATTCCAAGGTTGATAAAGTTTCTCATGAATTCATTGATTAGGTCTATAAGATAGTGGTAATTATAGGAGTGTAATGGTGGAAAAGGCAGAATTGGCTGCTTACCAACTCAAAGGTATTGCTCTAGTTTGGTTCAACCAATGGAAGGAAGAGAGGGTTATTGATGCGGGTCCTTTTGATTGGGATAAACTTAAAGGGGCTTTTCTTGATTGATTCTTTTCTCTTAAGATGAGAGAGGACAAATTACTTGAATTAATAAATCTCTGGCAAGGTAATATGAGTGTGAAGTATTATTTATTGAAGTTCACTCAATTGGCTAAGTATGCTTCGACAATGGTTTCCAACTCTAGAGAAAGAATGACTAAGTTCGTATCGGGAGTTTCCGATTTGGTTGTCAAGGAATGTCATACATCTATGTTGATTAAGAAGATTAATATATCCCGCTTGATGATACATACCCAACAAATTAAAGAGAAAAAGGTCAAATAAAGGGAAAGAGAGTCCAAGAAGGAAAGGACCGGTGATGGTGAATTTTAGAGGTTCGATGGACCTGTCATCCTTAATTCTGGAAGAAGTTTTCCGGTTAAGGTTCTTCTGATGCTAAGACCTCTAATTTCAACAAAGATAAGGTGTCTAACCCTAAGCCTCAAATAAGTGGTGGAGATAGATCTTCTATTCTAGTTTTCCAAAGGTGTGGAAAGTGTCACTTAAAAAAATATTTAGCTAGTACGGATGGTTGCTTTGGTTTGGGAAAGAGTGGTCACAATGTGAAGGATTGTCTGTTCCAAGCTATCAAGGGTAATAATGGTAGGTAAGCTTAGCCTAGAGGTTCTGGTTCAGGGTCTCTTTGGCATAAAAAATTATATGCTCTTCAGACTCGACGGGATTGTAATTCCTTAGAATCGAAAAAAAGGAAATATTTGTAGGTTTCTAGAAACTGGTGCAAGTATCGACGAAACCACCAACGGTCCGTGGGTTGACTTACGAGTCATAGGTGGAACCGTGGTTGGCTAGTTCAAAAATTCAAAAAAAGGTCAAGTCCCAGTATCTTTTTACGGTTCGCCAGGACTGTAAGTCATTCAATGCATGATACGTAGGTTGGCCTCCGACTTAGTTATATTTTAGGATCAAAAGTTAGGACTTACGGTGGGCTTGCATGGTCCGTGAGTGTACCCATGGACCATACATGGGTCCAGTAAGTCGAGGGTCTAGAAATAAGTTTCTAAACCCCACTTACAGTCGACCAGGACGAGTCGTGGTAGGACCTAAAGACCGTAGGTCTGGTCCATGAGTAAGGGTTTAACAATTAATTTAAGGAACTTTTTGGTCTTTTCCCAAATTGTTTTAACCCTATACTATGTTGTTTTTCCTTCTACCTAAAGCCATGTATAATGAATTATAACCTCCAAATTACCCAATTCAATTCATTCTCCTAAAATCCCAAAAAATAATCAAGTTCATCCTCTTAAATATTTCTCTCTCTAAGAAAGAAGAAGAAGTCTAGGGTTTCAAGATCAAGCCTCCAAATCCTCTATCAAATGCAAACTTATGGCATTAAGGTATGATAGTATTCTCCTATGGAGTCCTTTCCTCCATAGGGTTCCTAAATTCTCCATTTTTACAAGGTAAAATCTCCAATTGAATTTAGGGTTTTACTCAATCTCATAGGTTCTTTTGAATCATGATATAATTGATTGCTTTATGTCTTTCTATGCATGAATTGATATAATTGCCTATTTTTAAGAAGAAATTACATGAACCCATGCGTGATCCATGATTTCTAGACTATGATCATATGAAGAAGCTTTTGAACTATGAAAGATGCATTTATGAAGATATGCATGTTCTTTATGAAATTGATGTAAATGATTTAATATTTGCTTTGAGAGTGAAGCATCAATGTTGTTGTTGTTATAAAAGGATTTCTCACATACACATGAAAGCATGATTGTGAAAGGATTTTCTCACATAAAGGATTCATAAGGTTGAAAGGTTTTCTCACCTAAGATGAATCAAGGTTAAGAAGTTATTCTAATGGAAAGACAAGTGGCGATTACCCATGTCTCACAATGATAAGATAAGCCAAGATTAATAAATGATTCTATTGGATATATACTTAGCACCGAGAGGATATTAAGATGGAAGCTCTCCTCTTAGTAAAGGCCGGATTTCTAGTAGCAATCTCCCTATCCAATAATTATGTGCCACCACAGGAAGTTGTCTTAGATTGACATTAGCTAGTGGATCCACATAAGCTAAAAGTATATGGTTCTTACCTTGACAAGTGAGGGCACCCCTTTTTGGTATGGGGTAGACACCAAATTTCATGTTATAGCTCACATGGTCTCTGTGTCGGTTAAAGGTAAATCTACCATAATAATGAACTAATGTTACTTCTAGAAGCATCTCAAAAACTGTTTTAAAGATGTTTAGCTTGCAAGGACCATATTGATAATTT
Source organism: Solanum tarapatanum (assembly GCA_029582485.1). NCBI lineage: Eukaryota > Viridiplantae > Streptophyta > Magnoliopsida > Solanales > Solanaceae > Solanum > Solanum tarapatanum. The sequence goes on along the minus strand of JAJOOB010006603.1, from coordinate 12,705 downwards.
ATGTTTTCTAACCATTTTATCTTATGGTTTAACTTGGTCATTGAATGTCATGTAAAGTCCATTTTAGCATGATTTCATATCTCTTAGGCATTGCTATCTTACATGGTACATTCTTTGTACTAACACATACTCTTGCCTATATTGTTTCACTAATGTATGGTCAGACGTTCTCATTTTCGCACCTATAGTGATCACATTAGTAGATTTTGAATATTGGTGAGTCCTCAAATTCTGATGACCGAACCCTTTATTGGTTATTGTCTTTACTTTCCAGGATTATATTTGATGTATGGGCTATGTCCTAATCACTCTTTATGTACTAGATGGCATTGAGACTATGTTAGATTTTCGCTTCATTTTCTTATCAAACATTTTATGATATAAACTTTCTTTTGAACTCTTACATTCTATTATCTTGTATGATGTATGCTATATGGCTTGTATAGGGACTCTTAGGAACTTATACACCATATCACATCTAGGGTGTACTTTGAGTCATGACAAGGATCATGAGGGTTCTCCGGATGTTGTGACCGGTATGTTGAAAGTCTTTCATTTAGGTGTGTAGGATTTACTTGATCCGGGTGCTACGTTATCATTTGTTACTCCTTTGTGGCCGTGAGATTTAGTGGTGGTCCCAAAAAAATTTATAATCCCTTTCATGTCTCTACTTCCGATTGTGATTCTATTGTTTGATTTGTAGTGTATTGTGATGCTTTCACATATTGGACTTGGTTGTTTTTTGATGCACCTATTGGGAAATTCATTACTTATGCTTCAAGTAAATTAAAGGTACATGAAAAAAAATATTCGACTCATGATTTAGAGTTAGCGACGGTAGTGTTTGATTTAAATATTTGGACGCATTACCTATATGGTGTTCATGTTGATGCGTATACCGATCATGGAGCTTGAAATATATGGTTACTAAAAAGGATTTCAATCTTCACCAAAGGAGATGGCTTGAGTTATTAAAGGATTAGGACATAAGTGTTATATATTATACTAGTAAAGAAAATGTGTTAGAGGATGCTTTTACTCAACTATCGATGGGTAGTGTTGATCATGTTGAGGACAGTAAGAAGGAGTTGGTTTGTGATGTACTTCATAGATTGTCCTAATTAGGTGTTCATTTAGTTGATTCCACCGAAGGTGGAGTCATCGTTCAATATGGTTTGGAATCGTCTCTTATATCAGATGTGAAAGCTAAGAAAGCTCTTGATCCAGTAATGGTTGACTCGAAGAATTCTGTTTCCCAAAAAGCCATTGAGGATTTCTCCCAAGGGAGAGATGGTTTCCTTTGATATAAAAAGTCGATTATGTGTCCTAAATGTTGTTAAGTTAAGAATTCAAGTTGGTAGAAGCTCACATGTATCAATATTATATTTATTCGGGATCCACCAAGATGTATCGTGATTTGCGGGAAGTCTATTGGTGGAATGGGATGAAGAAGCAAATTGTGGAATTTGTGGCTAAATGTCTGAATTTTCAACGAGTGAAGGTGGAGCATCAAAAACTGAGTAGTTTTGCTCAAAATATTAGTATTCCTGAATAGAAGAAGGAAGATTTGAATATGGACTTCATTACGGGTTTACCTTGCTGATACGCTCAAATTACACCTCCCTAAAGATGTATAAGCGATCGTTATCAAGTAAAGAACCTAACTTGTAGGTTGGGGTCGATCCCACCAGGAAAAGGGTTTAGACTTCACTTTAACCAACAATTATATTCAATTAGTCAAAGTACTTCCAGAAATAAGTAATAAAACGGAGGGATTTGTGAAACAAATTGTAAGAATTCAGTAAGTAATCAATAAACAAAAGTCAATTTAGGTTGTTATCAAGATGAGAAAATTAACTAGGGTATAGGTGTTCACCACAAGCTCATAACTCAGTAATCCTAATAACAGTAACCCTTTCCTAGTCAATTACATCCAAAGTGATAAGTTAGGTAACTCTAAATCCTTGGTCTGGCATCTAGAGAATTTCACCTCGCACCTTGATCCGACTACGTGTGTATAATTTACTAAACCTTACCTTTACCTCATATTAGACATCATAATCGATGTTTGGCTTAGTTATTACTTCGCACCAATCCACACTAGCCTATTAGATAGTATCACACTAAATGTATGTTGATTATTCTTTTCTTGTTGATTACCTCCTTGATCCGGCAAGTAGCAACAACGCAAGTTCTAACGCGTGCACTCATTAAAAAGACTTCTAAACGAAAGAATTATCAATGCATGAAAAACACTATTCAAAAATTGCTTAATTACTATTCATACTTTGTTAATTGCTCATGGATCCCACTACCCTAGTTGTGAAGTTTAGTTACACATAATAGCAAGAACACAATTCATAATGTTAGATGAAGAAACTATGAACTTACGTAAAGGGAATAATAAACCCAGAATTTCAACTTGAATTGCAAAGCGAAAATCAACAAAACGAACTCAGGAAATCAATAATTGTTAGGGTTGCAACTTAATCTCCAAAGTCACCAAGTAAAACTAGAATAATAATGTCTAACCCCAAAAACGAGGTTTACATGCCTATTTATAGAAAACGAAAACCTAAATTAAAAGGGAAACAAATTAAGGAAAGTTTGTTCAGGCACGCGTCTTCATTCCATGAGACTGAGTTACGGACCGTCAATGGATCTACTGTCCGTAAGTCCCTTCCGTTAGCCAGGACTCAGAAAATATTTCAGCTTCCAACAATCAGCTTCTCTGAAGCAAACGACGAACTTGCAGTACGAACCGTAGATCAATCTATGATCCGTCGCTCCCCTCCGTAGCTACACACTTAGACTCTTCAAAAATCAGGTACTGGAACCCTCGCAGTATCAATCTACGGAGCAACAGTACGGTCCGTAGATCAATATACAGACCGTCAATGGCCACCGTGGTTCCACACTTGGTCAGAATTCCCTGATTTGTCCTCCATACCTTGCCTGCTGATCTACGGTCATCAACTATGGATCGTCAATGGACCTACGGACCGTCAATGGACCTACGGTATGTAGATCACCTCCATGAATGCCCCTTTTCTGCATTTCTTTCAGCTGTCTCTATACTTCTGCGCCTGAACATCTTTCCTGCAAAATATGATAAAAACACATAAAAACCAATACAAAAAAAGGCCCTAGACACACACAACTTGTAAGTGAAATGTATTAGAATTACCGTAAACTTACGGTGTATCAACACCCTCAATTTAAATTCATTGTTTGTCCTCAAGCGACACACTACGACTCTAAACGACACTTGCATAGAAGCAAGAATTTCAAGCCCAAGCAATCACATGGCTCTCTACCCCCCTCATTTTTCGAGTGCACATTCATTCTCTTGGACTCGACAAGCTAATTCATGTGGATCACACCATGACACAGATCGACCAACTGACACACAACATACACCTTCTCCCTATCACCAATGTACCAACTTTTCAACAACGTAACTAGTGCCTTTACTTTAAACGAAATCCCCTTTTTCCAAGAATGAATGACATTCATAGTACAAGGATTTATTCAACACTCACGCTCAGAAGTAATTTCAAATACAGTTAGTGCTCAATGCCATAAGCTTGCCCTTATTTTCACTGCTTAGACTCTCCAAAATAGACTCTAGGATCACTATAGGACTTTCTTGGCCTGTAACGTAGGCTCAGGGTCAGGTGTGGTACATTTGGGTACTGCTTAGTAACTTTCTGCCCTCCTTGACATTACACTAGGCTTTCAACCTCTTTTGCCCTATTTTTGTCATCCTATTGTTTTACTTTCTTTCCCTTAATTTCCTTCAACCACGAATGTGACTTCAGACCTTGTAGCTCCTTTTACTTTTATTTTATTTTTCTTTTAGCTTTCAACAAGTCACATCCCTCTTATTATTTTTTTTCAACATCACTCTTTTCATACCCATTTTTCTTTCAGTTTCCTCTTTCATAGCCAACCTCAACTTATGGATTTTCCATTAGTTGAGGTGCACAATACCCGATGTCAGGTCAGGGCCAAGATTGAAGTTATTTTGTACATTAGCCACCCTCAACTTAGGCTTTTGACCTAATTCGAAGTGCACATATCCAAGGAGGGACCGGGGCCAACATAGTAGATTATGGGAAAGTGAGTTCAGGGTTTAGAAAGAAATGGTTTAATTTTAGGCTCAAAGTTTTTGGATCATAGGGAGCATTTATTTCATTTGGTTAGATCCTTCTTTTAGGAAATTTGTGGAGTTTTTAGAACAATGGCCTATGATCACTTCCTAACCAGTAGATTGAATTGTCTTAGCAGGACTAACCGGGCAAGTTCTAGTTTTTTCACAAAAACTGTTTGAACACTCAACGATTCTCACACACTTTTGGGACATAGTTTCATTATCAGATTATCAGATTACCCAGTTCAAGTTTTAGCTTAAGTCATGCCATCAAGTTGGTTCATGATTATGTCATACTCAGAGCCGACACATTCAACTTATCGTAGTCTACAAATTCTAGCACACATCACAAAATTTGACAGGTATCATTTTTCATAAGCCATCGTGTTTCTTTCTTTTACATGCTTCTACACATACGATCCTAACACATGCCAGTTCAACAAAAATTAAACAATCTCTTGGGGAAAAATAACACGGGCAAGAAAACTCCAAGAGAGGATTTATGAGTTGGGTTATGCAGACTTCACCTTAGCACTCACAATCCATTTACCCCACCCCCAATAAAAAGAGATATGATTGTCCCCAATGCATACAAAAACAGTAAAGGTAAATGGATTGGGCAAAGCTAACCTGGGGCGCAAAGCGCCGACGAATCATCTACAAGCAGGGGGGTCCAGTTTCCCAGAGCCCGCTGGAACAATGGTGGGGGAACCCTCAGTAGTGCCCACATCTGCAATCATAGCACCCTCAGTTGTGCTCTCTATCAATCTCACCGCACCATCAGTGGTGCTCATAACATCCCTCAAAACAGGCTGGATCTCTACAACTGGGGCAGAGCTCGATGCCCCTGCAACTCTCTTATGTACCCTCTGCTGGCGCAACTTTTCATCTACAATCGAAGACCTCCTAGCCTCCTTCTCCAGCCTACGCTGTCTTTTTTGAGCTTTCTCCTCCTCAGTACGATGAGAACGGTGCCGCTTGCCTTTGGCATGTGTCGGTGCAAGCCCCTCCTCGGAGGTCCCACTAAATAGAGCATCCAGCACTGTATCATCAGCCAGTGCAGTAGGTGCAACCTGAGTCTCAACTGAAGGTGCGGCAAGAATGGCATCAACGTCAGTCCGGAGGCTGGCTAAGTCAGCCTGCAAAGCAGATAGATCTATGGTCGGGGCTGATCGCTCGAGAACTGGCAACTCAAAGGCATCAAGACGTTTATTAACAACCTGGACCTTCCGGTCCATCATCCCCTCCATCCTGCGCTCAATTCTAGCCTCGGACTCCGCTATCGACTTTTGCATCCACGGCTGGATGTGATGCAGCAGTGTGGCCATCTCAGTCTTTAACTTCTGTACTTTGGCCAACGGGACAACAGTAGCTCCTAACTATGGTATGGACCAGGAAGAGCTAGGAGCCATACTAGCTGCCTGAGATGAGGAGCCCGGGATAGTATCGGTGTGATCTGGGATGCTGAGGTCACCGCCATGTGCCTGCCCCACCGTGTCTGCAAGATCGACACCCAAGGGAGGTACCTCAACCTGAGGCTCTCTGCGAGGTGCTGCCACATTTGCCTCATCTCGAATAAGGCCGATGTCGAATGCCCCTGTAGGGTGGACTAACTTGTCACAATGCCAGATCAGCACTCCAGAGTCCCTGCACAAATGAAAAATTAAACATGGGAAGGGGTAAGTAGTGGAGGTCCTGAATGCCCTCTCGTGAATCTCTGCCAGCATCATGCGGGCAAAGTCAATCTCCACTCCTGCTACCAATGCCACAACCATGACCGCTCTGTACCAAGTGACTTGATTGTCAGCTTTTGTAGGCGACACTCTGTTACGTACCAGCAACCAGAAGAACTTGGCCACAAAATTTAATGTGGTTTTTCGGATGCCCAATCGTAGAGCAGCGACCCATTCCACATGCTCGCCATTTGCAACAATGTACTTGGCCAACCATAGTAGAACAGCCTCTCGCTGCTCAGCGTTCCTCTGGAAAGCGCCACTCTTCACAATGTCCCATCTGTAATCAAACTCTGCGGTGTTGACAGACCAAGAGTGACCCGTGGTGGGACCATAGAGAAAACGTCTGATCGTGGCAGGAGATATGTCTACCGGACAACCTCAAACCAACGTAGAAGTGAGAGGATCTTGAGCTAGGGGCTTTGACCGCTTGGAAATTGAACCGCGGAGAGTGGCAGCATAGGAAGCATAGAATTCCCGCACAATCTCCTCGCTATACGTCCTTGGGTCTCGAGCAATCCAGTCATACTTGTGAAGGTTGAACAGCTGGTAAATGTCTGAAACAGCGTGCAAGCTCCCCGTAAGGACTCTGCGCTCCTCTGTAGTCGAGCAATCTTCTGTTTGTCGTTTTCCATCTTGGCATCCCGATAAATTTGCCATTGGCCTTCTACGCACCACCTATTTAGCTCGCCGGCTACTGGAGTGGGGTCATCATTCAGTGGTGTAGGTATGGACTCCGAGCTAGTTGTTTCATCAGACGAGGCTACTTGGTCATTCTCACCAGATCCTGTGGCTGATTTAGCACTGGACCCTACAACAAGGGCAGACTCGGATCCTGAAGGATGGGCAGTCTCGGAGCCTGACATAGACCCCTCTGAACTGGAAGCAGCCCCAGCTAGTAATCCGATCAGTGTGTGCTCCTCATCAGACTGGGAGACAGTAACTATGTCGGGAAGCACCTTTCAGGGGGTGCCTCGAGGTGTAGTGCGAGAAGTCCTAGTGTTGAGAGGAACATATGATGGATCTGTGTCGGTGCCTGTGTCCTCATCGATTAACCGGAAACTAAGGGCAACAGATTTTGACTTTCCCCGTTTTGAGTAGGTGACCAGCTTCTTGGGTGCAATCGTACCTGCGGGAGCAATATTAGTGCCCAAGAATAACCATAAATATACTAATAAAAAGTTGAGAACTATAAACGAACAGTAACAAAGTCCAAAAAAAAATTTAGACAGAGGCTACAGTAGTCATCCACGGAGGGTGCCTACGGTCCGTAGACTAATCTACGGTCCGTGGAACTCTTCCATGGATCAGGGGGCCAACAATATAGGTCACAGATGGAAACCATAGATGTGCAGAACGGTCCGTAGATTGAACTACAGACCATAGTCCACATTCGTGGTTTCACACTTGGTGAAATTTTTCATGCGCATCCAGTCACGAACCTCATCTACGGTCTGTATATGGATCTACGCTCTGTAGACGGGGTATCATGGATGCCATCTGTGCCAGGTTTCAGCCATTCTTTACTTCTGAGCATACACATATGGCCTTATTTTTCAACATTAACGAAGTCTTATCATGCATTTCAACATTCAATTATGCTAGTTCTTCATTCTTAAGATTCCGACTGATCATTTTACCAAACAATTTAGACTAGTGATGGAACCCTATGTTGAAACTAACATATAAATTTACAATCACATACAATTAGGCTACACAATCACTATCTATCGTTCCAAGGGCATAGTGATTTTCAAGTTTATCATGCAATTTCATCTAACAATTACCCAAGGTCAAGATCCAACTCCCGACTTTCTATATTCAATCTATGAATCGAGATTCAAAGTGAAGGGAAAGTCTATTACCATACAAGCAATGAGGAGTGGGGGTGATTGCGTGACGACACTAAGCTTAGCAAGACCAAGGACTCAACTCTTCGTTACTAACCAAACACCGGACCCTTTTTGTGGAATATGCAATGAGTTGTATTTGAAATTGAAGGGAATTTGGGAATTATGGAAGGGATGATCTTATGGGGGAGTTATGGAGTGAATTAGGGAGGTTATGGGATGATGGAAACGGTTTTGGGAGTAATGGAGGGAAGTGGAATGGTTTAAACATGGGTTTTTTTTAAATAGGGGGGTCCGGGTCGGGTCGACAGCCTTAGGGTATGGACTCACGAGACCCCGTCTACGGTCCGTGAGTCTATCTACGATCCGTAAATCAGGACCGTAGATCAGTCTTACACTTGGAAAAATTTAGAGGCTTACCTGGGATCTACGGAAACCATTTACGGTTCGTTGATGAACACTTTTGTGAGCAAAACTGGCCCGGTCCATTTGGACTTGAGTTTGTCTGGAAACAGGCGCAACCTAGAGTTGAATAGAAGCACAAGATCACCAACCACAAATTCTTGCTTTTCAATTCTTTGATCATGATACCTCTTCATCTTCTCTTTGTACAAGGCTGAACTTTCATAAGCTTTTAGGCGAAACTCATCAAGTGTATTCAAGTCATCCATTCCTTGATTAGATGCGTCGCCCCAATCCAAATTTAACTTCTTAATTGCCCACATCACCTTATGCTCTAGCTCTACTGGTAAATGACAAGATTTCCCATATACCAGTTGGTAAGGAGACATACCTATGGGGGCTTGTATGCAGTACGATATGCCCATAGAGCATCATCAAGCTTCCTTAACCAATCCGTTCTATTAGTATTCACAGTCTTCGCCAATATCTGTTTGATCTCTCTATTGGATACTTCGACTTGACCGCTAGTCTGTGGATGGTAAGGAGTGGCTACATTGTGACGGACACCATATTTCTCAAGTAGTGCCTTGAACAACTTATTGCAAAAGTGAGAACCTCCATCGCTAATAATATCCCTCGGTGTACCAAATCTGGAGAAGATATTCTTTTTCAAGAATGGTGACACTTTTACCTTCATTGTTGGAGAGCGCTACTGCTTCCACCCACTTTGATACATAATCAACCGCAACAAGAATATACTTCATCCCATATAAACTTACAAATGGACCCATAAAATCAATGCCCCATATATCAAATAATTCTATCACCAGTATAGGATTCATAGGGAGCTCTTGCCTCTTTGAAATCCCTCATTCTCTTTGGCAACGATCACAAGACTTGGCGAAATCATAAGCATCTTGGTGGATGGTAGGCCAATAGTATCCACACTGCAAAATCTTATGTGCAGTCCGAATACCACTATGATGCCCACCAACGGGTGATGAATGGCATGCTTCAAGTACACTCAACATCTCAACCTCAGGCACAAAGCGACGAATAATCCCATCAGCACAACTACGATACAAATAAGGTTCATCCCAAAAGAATTTCTTCATATCATGCATAAACTTTTTCCTTTGATGAAAGGACAAATCAGGGGGCACAATATTGCTTGCCAAATAATTAGCAAAGTCTGCAAACCAAGGAATCAAATCATGAGAAGCAGCAAATGCCTCTTCATCTGGAAAAACATCATTAATTTCAGCCTTATCCCCAAACTTCAGCATCGCCTCTTCCTCTAATCTGGACAAGTGATCGGTAACTTGATTTTCGATCCCCTTCCTATCTTTTACCACAAAATTAAACTCTTGCAACAACAATACCCATCTAGTCAATCTTGGTTTTGCATGATTTTTCACCATCAAATGCCTCAATGCAGAATGGTTAGTATGCACTATGACCTTAGTACCAAGCAAGTATGATCGAAATTTCTCAAATGCAAAAACCACCGTAAAAGTTCTTGTTCAGTCACAGTATAATTCTTCTAGGCCATATTTAGAGCTTTGCTAGCATAGTAAATAGGGTGAAAATTTTTCTCTCGTCTTTGTCCCAATACTACACCTAGTGCCACTCCACTCGCATCGCACATTACCTCAAACGGTTGTGCCCAATCCGGTGAGATAATGATTGGTGCAGTAACCAACTTCTCCTTCAACTCCCCAAATGCTCTAGGACAAGCATCATCAAAATAGAAATTACATTCCTTCTCTAGCAGTTTGCACAGCGGATATGCAATTTTGGAGAAATCTTTGATGAATCTCCTATAAAAACCTGCATGCCTAAGTAAACTTCTAACACCATTTACAGAAATGGGTGGTGGAAGCTTTTCTATTACCTCAACTTTAGTCTATTTAACTAACTAAAAAAAATAATTTTTAAAAAGAATTTCTAAACACCCACCCACCAACTGATAACGCTCAACTACAGTTCATTCAATTCTAAGTGTAGGCGGTCACAATCAAATATAAACTCAACGAAGAGTTGGGATCGATCCCACATGGAGTGATACGGTAGAGAATTCAATTACGAAGTAAAAAGTGTGTTCTAGTCATTTATTGAAGTAAACATTATCGAAACAATTAAAGTCAAGTGCAGGGGTTGTCAACTAGTGTCAAATGAGGGGATTAGAGTGAGCAATTAACAACTACGCAAACAGGGGATAATCAAGTTGAGAGGGATCCTTGAGGATGTGACCGAATAAACGCCAACTATATGGGTGATTATTATTTATTAAAAGACGTTGAATCTTAGTGGGTAGGCTAGGCTTTAGATGTGATAGTTATCTCTCGATCAACTACCACGAATCAATCGAGTTCTCTAGAACCTCGACAAGCATAACACTATTAACAACCCAAAACCTCAATTAATCTACTCTCTAAAGCCTGATTGGTAGGATCGAATTCAAATTCACTTTGTCAAGCTGAATCAAGAATAACTCAATCACTACAATAATCAATTGATAGTTTTAATTTTAAAACTTCTTTCTCAAGCAAACCAAGAATGCTAAACTAGAACTGTATTTGCAACTACAATTCATGAATTAAAACACAACTATCAATCAAATCCACTTCAAATCAACATTTAAATCAGTAAATACTAACACCCATAAGCTAATTAGAACATTTAATCACATAATCATACCCCCAAAGAATGGGGGTTTTAGCCACACATCATAAAAAGCAAGAAAGTATTTCCAACTATGTTCTCCATCAGCTCGGTAACAATTTGCAAGTCTTCACAATGCTTGAAATTAGTTCAATATCAAAACCCAACTTAAAATCCTACTAAAAAAAACACCAAAAACAGTGTTTAGATAAAAAAAAAAAAACCCAAAGTTAAGAATGTGTAGAAACTTGTTAGAACTCGAGAACCTCTGAAAATACTCCTTTTTCATCTTTTAAAAATCGCATTTATACTCTTCTAGATTTTCAGCTTTAGGACCGATCAGTGGAATAACTCGAGCATTGCCGACCAGGTCGGCTATGCGCCGAGTGTGCCTTCCATCGCCTTCTTGGCGTGACTTTTCATCACTCCCTTGCTGTAATTTTATGCGATCCAAGTCGGGCTCGCCGACCTGTTCGGCGATGCGCCAAATCTTCCTTCATCTCGTCTTTTGGTTTGCCTTTTCACCAATCATTCTATAACTTTGTGCAAGCTAAGTCCCCATCGCAGATTCAATCGGCGAATCGCCAAGTTGTCCTTCCCATCGCTGAGTTGGGTTTGTCCCTAGGCTGGCCTGCTGTAACTTTTGGCGAGTTGGAGCCACTCGGCGGTTCGCTGAGTGGTCTTGGCGATCATCATCCTTAATTTTCTTCAACTTTTTCACCTTTCCGCTCCTTTGTTTGTCGGGTAATGTCCTTGCCTTGCTCTTTTGCCTTCATTGCTGCAAATTAGCATTTTAACATCAGTTTAGAGCATAAAGTAGGCATTGAGGACACTAAAATTATGAATATTAAGCCCTAAATGAGTCTAAATCCCCTACTCATCAACACCCTCAACTTAAACTTTTGTTTGTCCTCAAGTAAAACACAAGATCAATCAATTCAACAGAGATGTCTACAAATAGTGCTACTCAAGACTCAACATGAATGCACATGAGGTTCAATCTACCCATGCAATGTGCAATTACAAGTTTCAAACTGTGACTAGCCATCATCAAATGGAATTCAAGATCACAATGCTTACCTCAAATGCAAATTCAAGCTCAACAAGAACATTTGAAAGCCCTCACATCAAGAATGATTCCATGCTCACACAAATCTCATCAAAATTACAGAATATATGAATCAAAAGAAACTCTCACACTCTCAAATATAAACACATACATGATTTTCTCCATAGGCTTCCCCGTATTTTCCAATCAACATGACAATAAGCTCAATCAAGATCACAAAGGTCTTTCAAGGCTTGTAACGGGGTTGAGGGTAAATGTATGATCAATTTTTTCTTAGTGACTTCTACCTTCATGAAGCATGTCCTTCTAGTACCTTTTTCTCCTTCTCTTTCACTACTTTTGATTTTCACAATCCACCCTACGTTCTTTTAAGCATGATTTATTGGATAGCCCATTTCTTTTGTCCATTGTACAACCTTTATTTCAACAATTCTTTTCTTCTTCGATCTTTTTCTTCTTTCACTTGTCTTTTATATATATATATGGAGGGGTTCCATATTTTTCAACATGATTCTTCAAGGGAAAATTTCTCAAACTTCTTGACTTTCCTCCTTTTTCCCCACACGCCCAAATTAGGCTTTTGGCCTAAGTTGGCTATTCAAACGGACCAATACTTCATGAAGATTTTAGGTGGGAAGGAAAGAGGTCAAATATGTGCTCAAGTTTTGTCCAAAGAAAAGGATAAGCTCAAACGGTACCAAACAAGGTTCACACTCTCACAGGGTGGTCACAAAGAGGTATTGTCACGACCCAAGCCTAGGGCCTAGACGTGACCGGCGAATGGGGAACCCGAAGGAACCCCAAACAAGCCTCATAGCGTATCATTACACATCC